>JAOVYX010001726.1:0-40942 GCA_035668315.1 Drosera spatulata | reverse complement strand
CAATCGCAACCAAAGTAGTTCCAACAGATGTTACATAGGATTGGCCAACTTCTCGACTTCGATATATCTGCATAAACTGTGCAGTCTCCACTTCTGCCTGCACCAATGGGAAAGCCTGAGGGAAGCGGCCGACTGTAAGAGCACTAGCAAGGGAAATGAAACCCAAGAGCAAAAAATCTCTTGCATGAAAAAAGAGGGCATGAAAAGTCTACCAGCACACAATATGATCTAGATTTATTTTCTTCTTGTTTTTGTCAATATTCACTATTTTCAAATAAGAGAATAATCTTCTAAACATGCCGATCAACAAAAACATCAAAGAGCCATCCTACATAGAAGAATAATCTTCTATTGTATGCACAAAATAAGCAGAAAAAAAATCTCCTCGCCCTAAAATTGAGAGAACTTACAGGCTGTATCAACATAATGAAGCATAGACTCCAAGTTTGGGATTCGGAAGAATGAGAACAAAAGCAATACAGCATAACCATATGAAAATCTTCAAATATGAAAAACATCATACAATCCACCTCATGTTTTGATGACCATGTAATATAAATCATAACGGGATCTAACAAAACTTAAGCAGCACGATTACGAAGCAAGCTCAATGACATTTTAGATGTCACCACGTCACTGAATAGGAGAAGATCATGAGCAATTGTAACATCTAGAAGATGGAGTTACGAAATTGACCTCATCATTGGAAGAATTCTCAAAGACACGAGCTTTCTGAAGACTCATGTTGTCAGTGGCAGCCGCAATATAGTATCTAGGCGAAAACCTATCCTTCTGTAGCACGGTCAAGAGATTGAGCATCTCGGCGGTATGGCCTCCTACATTTGCATGACAACCCATGTTCAAATTCAAAAAGAATGTCATAACGTTCTCAAGGAAGGAGCTAGAGCAAGATTTTTTTATTTTTTTATTTTTGAAGTAGCAACATCAGCATGAAAATGCGACGTTAGACGTCAAAAAAGCACACATCTGATCTTCAAAATGTAGAAGAACCAATTCTTCTTGCATCAAGTTCAGAAAAACCTTTCTTCTCAACCAATGAATAAATGAAGGAACTTGCAAACACATCTAGAACAAAGACAAATCTCCAATTCTTATATTCACTAAAAATGATATTTAGTTGGTCGACTTCTCGGATATGAGCAATCATATACAGAACAATGCTCTCAGAAAAAGTCAGAAAAGCGGTATATAATTCTGCTATCAAGTATTCTATTTACTCCATTGTTTACACACTGCCGACAGGTTGCTAGGTGTCAGTTCAATAAAACAATGAAGTGGTTATCATACAGCATTGACCCTGAAAGCACCTAGAACTCTTCAAAACCAAATCATCGAGACTACAGCTGAACGGCATAAACAAAAATGGACTACTCGTGAACCATGTACCATATTGAATCAAACTTGTTCATGACCAAGTAGGACTTGGACAAGCCCAACAAGGGAGTAAAAATACTCAACCAGGAATCAAGTGACACAATTGAGAGCCGAAGCCATATCTAAACCCTACAACATAAAATCCAATGGGCCATGAACAATCTCTCCTCTTTTTTTTTCATCCTGTGTAGCCAACGTCTAATCGAAACTCGTCAAATGTTTCTCATCAGGAACAACATTATGACAAGCCATTACACTATCGTTGAAGTATCGTATCCCTATAACAAGCAACCTCATTGCATTCAAACTTAAACACAACACATCAAATTTCACTTTGAGACTAATATAATCACATCAACTCAATCATCAGTCACTTGCGCGCTAATCTAACTAAAACCTAATAATCCTCGAGCAGAATTTCACGCAACCAGTGATAAAATTCAACAAGCAAAACACATTCCGATAACCAAATCAAAATTCGCTCATAAAGTCTACACCATTTTTTTGTGTCTCCTAACCTGAACCGAGAACGATCAGAGTTCTCACCGGCCTCCGCCCCCCGCGCCGCATCGGCTTCCTGGTCCGGTTCAACACGTAGAGAAACCGGATCGAGACCAGGGTGAAAACGCCGATTATTATGAGGAGAAAAGGGTTGGAGTCCGAAGAAGGCGATGAGTGAAGAGAATTCAGGCGATGAGTGAAGGTTCCCGGCACGCAACTCATATCAGGCGATGGGTAGAGGAGAAGAAAATCACGGTGATGGTGTTTGGCGGAGATGATCGGGCTGTGAATTAGGATGGGTCGAAGGGCAGGAATTTGTTTGAGAGTCACATGGAGGGCATAATGTGTGTTTGTGAGTCGAGTGAGGAGAAAAAATAAAATAATACAACCACAATAAATTTAGATTAAATTTATTTTTTTATTTATTTTTTTAAATTGAGAAATTTCGTGAGTAAAGAGAAATAAAATGAATAAAAAATTAAAAATAATCCCATCCCAAATATAATAACATCCTCCACGTCATTAAAATAAGGATCAAAATGGAATTCATCGTTTTATTTTTTCTTATTCAATTTTTTTCTTCTAAGAACTCACAATCAAATATATAAATAAATTTATATATTATATTTTTTCATCCTTTTTTTATTTCACTTTCACTTATCTTCTTTCCTTTACTCACAAACAAACCCTAAAAATAAGATGGATAAAGTGTGAGACTGTTCCTGTGGCGATGTCGATGTCGCAGGAGAAGGTTAGTGATGTGCTTAAAGAGCATGGGGTTTCCTGGGCAGAGGAATGAGGGTTCTATCTTCCTCTAAACATCTTGTGCGTTCCCCTTCATACTCTCACTCTCCCAAGTCCCAAGTCTCTAATAGAAATGAGGTTAGGTGTGCTTGTTTTGGAGACTTTTGGAGTGAAGTAAGACTAATCCTTCGATCTTTTTTTTTTTTTTATAATAACCCTTCGATCTTTTTATACTATCTATTTATGTTATTTTTTTCGTTTTAAAAGAATTACAAAATTTATTAAATTAGTTTATTATTCTGCATTCTATGTAGGTAGATTATTATCTTTTTTATTACTATTTATTTAATCAAAATTAATAACTAATAAAATTACGCATTGTAAATATGTAGTTATTAAACTCAATACATTATTTTTAATTATCAAATATTCTTTTTAGAGAATCAAAAGAGGTCAAAAACATAATAGAATAATATTAACCTAATTGATTATTATAAAAAATGAATAACATCATCAGCTGTTTCACAAAATGAAAAATCGCCATGGATGTCTTAAGAAGGAGGAGTCCTACTATAAGCTAACAATGTATCATGTATATAATTCGTGTTTCTTATTTCGACTGTTCATTATTGATGTGATAAGATCAAATTGAGAAAGAAGAAGAGGAGAAAGGAGAGAGATGAGAGAATTGAGAGAAAAGGAAATCAGCAACCATAGCCGTTATAAAGTAATGTAAAATGATGCTGGTTGATATGACATCCATATTTTCCTATGTATATAAAAAAATATTTTAGGGATTTTCGACGGTCGTCATAGCCGTTGGCGAAAGTTTTCTGTAATTGGGATTCATACACGTGAGGTTGCTGAGCTTCATTAGCTCACGGTTATATTTTTCAATTGTAGGGATACCCCAACAGCACCTGAAAGCTCTTAGTGTGAGCTTGCGTGCATATAGATGAATTCACGTATTTCGGATATTATGACAGATCAGATGATTATATTGATTAATGTAATAAACGACTTCCGCTTTAATGTTATAACTAAACAGGTATTCGAAGTTGTAAGTTATGACTGTATCTACTGTTTATGGTTTCCTTCACATCTATATCCCTAAATCCATTCGCTTTATTCAGCCTTGTCACGGATCGGGTCCATGACGACATAACGTCCACGTGTTTTCCGACACGAAGATCCGGGGGCGTTACAAGCTTGGACTCCCTTATACCTTCCAGCTTCACTTTCTTCCCATCATGACAGAACTGCATCTTCAGCTTGCCAAAGTTCCTTGAAATACTCCCTAGAGTAGACAACCATTGTATACCCAACAACATTTTGCGGCCACCAAGAAACAAGAACATCGCATCTGCCTCAAATTCCACTCCAGTCAACGGCTATTTGAACCCCTTACTCACGCTCCTACCTTCCAATCTGGTCCCATCAGCCACAGATATCATCAAGGTTCCTGTACCTTGGTCACCAAACATCTAGTCTTTTTAATCACACTAGGATCCATGAAGTCGTGGGTGCTTTCAGAGTCGATAAGGATCTATAAGGATCTCCCATTAGCTATGCCCTGTACCTTAATGGTCTGATAAGAGTTCACTCCTGAAAAGTCAAAAGTGGAGATATATGGAGTGTCCAACATCATCAGCTTTTGTTCTTCTTCATGGTTCTAATCAGGTACATGTACAAGGGTCTCCTCCTCCTCCTTATAATGCCCCTCCACCATCTTGAGTTGGCCTCTTCTACATCTATACCCCGAAGTGAACTTCTCATCGTAGAAGAAACACAAATTCTTTTCTCTTTTTTCGGTCATTTCCCATTCACTTAATGTTTTGGTAGCTTTGAAAGTATTAGACAGGGGTCTAACAAGTAAAGGGTGACAGGTTCTTAGAGAAGGTTCAAGGTTAGTGGTTTTGAGTATATATGGTACTTTTGGTGTGGATAATAAGGGAGGGAGAGTTTTGTTCTTTCTTTGGGTCACAGCTATGGTTGTTTCCTGAAGTTTAGCCAAAACAATGGCATGGCTGAGGGTTTAGGGTTGGAACATTCGTACTGCCATTTGAATTTCGTCCTTCAGTCCACTGATAAAGTGGCTCACCAAGTACTCCTCGGATAATTCAACTCTATTCACCAATGAAACGAATTGATCCTGATAGGATTGAATGAAGCTCTCCTGTTTTTGGGCCTTTAATTCTTACATAGGGTCTAAGTAAGGAATTTCATCAAATCTGGTCTGAATGGCCATAGCATATTCATCCCAATTAGGCCATCAAGTCACTCGCGCATCTTTATGTATGCTTGATGCCATAATAACGCCTTCCCTCCAAATAAATCGATGCTAATCGACCCTTATCAGCAGGTAATGTCCCGATCACCGCAAAATACTGCTGAACCCTATACAACCAACCCCTAACATCCAGACCCTCAAATTTGGGGAAGTCAATCCTGCCTCCTCTAGTGAGGGCGTTAACGTACTGCATCTAATTATCAACAGGAGGAGGATTTATAACAGGATTTGCTACATTAAGATCTGGGTTCGGTGGTGGGTTTCGAGGTTAGAAAAGCTGTTGGGATTGGCGAACGATCTGTTGTTGCTGCTGTTGATATTGAGTTATCTATGCACCCAATCCCTCCCAAATTCTATTGAATCTTAGCAAATTCCTTTCCCTTTCGTTCCATGTTGCTTAGCATCATCGTCATCATCTCCATACGAAGATCATCCAACCGTTTACCAAAATCGGTTTCTATGGCACGGCGAAGTTCGAACAAATGAGTGTCGTCCGTCATGAAAGGCTCTGATATTCGATGATAAGATCAAATTGAGAAAGAAGAAAAAAATGAAGGAGAGAGATAACAGAATTAAGAGAAAAGAAAATCTGCAACCAAAAGGAGAGAGAAAGGCGATGGTAGTCAATTTATTCACCCCTTCAGCTATTACATCACCTCCTTATATCTAAGCTAGCTGAGTAACACGTGAGAGGCACGCCTAAGTTGGCTCATGACTCACACCTCAGTTATTAGTAGCAGTAAATAGTAAATAACGGAAATACAGTAAAAGCTTAAAAATGTTCTTATCTTGATGTCACAAGGGCATGTGTGAATTATGAACTACCTGATTTGTCTTTAAAAATTGTGAAAGTTATATATGATAATTTGATCCGTTACCCTTCTCTATTATCATCCTTATACTCCGTCAGTCCTTTTGATTTTCACGTTGTGATACTCTTTCAATATACGTATTTTGGTGCATGACATGGTTGTTATGAAGTTTAAACATAGACTTAATTTCTTTCCTTGTGAACTACAATTTTTTCCTGACATCGTGAAATTTCACAGAACCTTGCTAGAGCCGGTCGTTCGGAATCTTGCTAGTGTGCAGCAAGCAACTAGTGTGTTTATTTCCTTACCCGCACAGAATCTTGCTAGTGTGTGTAAGAACAATAGGGAGAAAGAATCTTGTCACAACAGTGTTTGTCGATTGGAAATCGAAAATTATTTCAACACAATTTGCACCAAGAATAATATTGAGAGTAGAGAGCACAAAAGAATATTAACGTGAAAAAACTCTTTGAATAGAAAAAAAAAAAATCACAGACGACAGCAACGACCAAGATATGCACTATCTGTCACAGTTAGTACAACAGATTTGTCATCTATATACATATATATATATATATATATATATATATATCCTTCTCTTTCTTTAATTTTAGGAAATAGAATAATAGAGATACATGGTCTTAAATAACATGACAAGTAATAGGAAAGCTTAAGATCAAGTTTCATGCCCAAATAGAAAAGCTCTCTTATGCCCAGAAGGAAAAGATCACATCCCTGGTTGAACATCAACAATCTTCACCTCGACTGAGTGCTGGATTTGAAGGTGAGGTGGAATCACTGTTGTACCAAATTTCCAAGTCTTCTGTCATGTTGTCGTCATTTGTCAATCTTCTAGTGGGTAACTTTTATCAAGTTCAAACAATGCTCAAACTTGATAAATGGAAGAACCTTCGATAGTATATCTACTGTGTTATCAGTCGTGTTGATCTTCTTCACAGCGATGTTGCCTTTTGTAACAACCTCCCGAACTTTGTGATACCTCGTCTATAAGCTTCGAATGCTCATGAAACATGCCATCTTTTGTGAGATAAATAGCACTTTGACTGTCACATATAATGTTCAGTTTTCTCAATAATAGCCATCTTTTGAGTTAATTCTCCATGTAGATTGTGTAGCCAGATATTTTCTTTTATCGCATCAATAATAGCCATATATTCTACCTCTGTAGTAGACAATGCTACACAGTCTTGAAATCGTGAGCGCCAACTCAATAATAACCTTAAATTAAATGACAAGTAAATCGAAAATTGTTTCAATACAATTTACACCAAGAACAATATTGAGAGTAGAAAGCACACAAGAATTTTAATATGAAAAAACCCCTTGAAATGGAAAAAAACCACGGACAGCAACAGCGGTCAAGATATGCATTATTTGTCACAGTTAGAACAATAGACTTGTCATCTACATATACATCCTGCTCTTCCTCTAATTTAGGCACCACAATAATAGAGATACATGACCTTAAATAACATGACAAGTAATTGAGAGGCTTAAGATCATGTTTCATGACCAAATAAAAAAGATCTCTTATGCCCGAAAAAAAAAAAAGGAACAAATCCAGTATTAGTCGAACATCAACAGTGTGCTTCTATTACTTTCTCGGTTTCAACCCACCAGCAAACATATGAAATTAATCAATGGGGCCATTATTTTCATAAAGTTCTCACTTCACATTCTTCTTTATTTTAAAGCTAGCTTTGTTTGGTGGACACTTGTAGATTGTACTCAGAATAAATGTGGAAAGAAGGAACTAATTGTAAGAAATAGGGATTAAAAATCTGCTGTTCATGGACTTTTGAACCAAAAATCTACATATCCATAGCAATCTCGCAAAACACGCAAGTGGCCAAGAAACCCGATACCCAAATGTAATGTTTTAAAGCTTACGTGTCTAATACACCGACGTAACAAACACTGATGAAATGTCCAAGAACTCTCAGGCCTGAGACTTTGATTGATGAGCTGATGATGATCGATATAGTTTATCTAATAGCCCTGTGCCGAAGGACCATGAAAATGTTGATTCAGGTCGATGTGGATAGAAAGAAACGGATTTGATGATACTGATTGCAATACGACTCGACCCACATCGTTTGTTGGTTTGATCAGCTGTCATGAGATTGTGAAGAAAAGAAGTCATGCACTTATAATTCATATCAGTGTCGTGAAAGAGCGATGTTAATGTAGGGTCGTGATGACAATGCTGTCGACAATAGTCTTTGATAATTGCTCTACCTTTTCTGTAACGATGTGAAGGTATATTAGGTGCTCGATCATTGTTCGCTGCTGATTGAAAGATGAAATTCTGTTGTTTTGGGAGAACGGGAATTCGATCGATTGTTTTCGAAATATGTATCCATCAACTTTTTCCTGAAGGTTTTTACTTGGCGTGCTTGAGTTCAGATCGAAGCTGGTAGAGTCGCTACGACTGTTCCTCATCGTCGAGCTTTCACTTCATGTCTCATTTAGTCCCTTGATTCTCTTCACATCGAATAAGCTTGGATTGTTGACGACATTCTTGAGTTCAGATGAAATGGATCAGTACTTTTGTCTTTTGACTATAGAGATTGTTTGAAGTTCCCTCCATCATTGTCATTATGTTTGGGCCTAGAGAACTCTTCATTGTTGATCCAAAGACGTTTCTTGTGAAAATACTCCGTTCTGTGGAAAAATACAATTCATGGAAAATACAATAACGTTCCTCCATATCGATTTTGCCTCGACTCTTCCACACATTCCCAAACCACGCGCATTTCATTCTCTTCCAAAATCATGTAAGATCTATAAGCATATGTTACTACAAAGATCATATATATTCCAATATTTATGTGCTTGTAATATATCGTTGAACGATGAACTGTATCAAAAGTTTGAGCTATGATATCTTGAAATAGATGAATGAAACCATTCATCGTATTCATCTATCCCAAGATGAATACAGATTCAGGACCCTACAGGTATGGCAAAAATTGAAAGTCGAAACCAAATTCCAGCTACAGGATCTCGATAAAGTGAACGAATTCTTGCATTGAATCAAGCCCACTATTAGTGAACATGGGCAGCCAATTCGGGACCATTGAAGAAAAAATGCTCCCAGCAAAGAAAGCACAATCTTAAATCTGAAATGTTCAGAAATTTATGACGGATATTTGCCAGCACAATGTTAGAGATTTATCCACGGTCGAATGGAAGGCACGAAATAGATGTTCTTATTTTTCACCGTCAATTGAGTTTACATGTAATTATGCTTAAGCTGTTAAGTAACCACTTCTAATAAAAATTCGAACCGATAATAAAAGATCAAAAATATATATCTAGCACTTCTTTTATGAAAACTCAATGGGGTTAAAGTGTGCATAACAAACACACTGGCCCAGGAAACTCTAATCTCATGCCACGAGATCCACGATGTGCATTAATATCATGTGGACAAACCAATTTTATTAAAATTTCGAATTGATGATAATAGAACAATATATGTATAACAAAGTATATTTTTCTATGATACGGATTATTGTGCAAGTCACTGTTGAAAGACAAGAAGATGACTTTGAAGGCTGCTTTGTATTGCATCCACACCAAGTCTATTTAAGTATAATGATGGCATAAATTATAGAAAGCTAAATATACACAAATCTCCTAATTAAGGTAAATTGCTACTAATTGATGTCATTGCTATATGTGGACTGATCTTCCAGAAGATTTCCCAAGATTAACTTCCTAGAATTATGGATGGTTTTTACCCCCCGTCAAACTCAAGGGGTTAGGAGTCACTTGAAGTTTGTCCCGAAGCTTGAGGAAGCGTGGAGTGGTGAGGCCTTTGGTGAATAAATCCGCAATCTGATCATGGGTTGATATATACCGAACAACAAGATCTTTCCTTGTTACACGATCCCGAATGAAGTGGTAGTCCACCTCGATATGCTTGGTGTGAGCATGAAATAAAGGATTGGTAGCAAGACATGTCGCACCAATGCTGTTGCACCAGATGTTAGGGACATCGGTAAGGAAGAGACAAAGATCTTTGAAGAGGGTGCGGAGCCAAGAGAGTTCAGCAGCAGTGATAGCTAATGCGCGATATTCTGACTCAGTGCTAGATCGAGAAACGACGGCTTGTTTCTTTGATGACCAGGAGATAAGATTTGGTCCCAAGTAAACGCAAAGGCCAGTGAGTGAACGACGATCATCGACATCCCCAGCCCAATCAGCATCGGAGTAGGCCGAAAGAGATAGAGAAGAACTGCGGGCAATGGAAAGACCATAATGTGTCGTTCCTTTTAGGTACCGAAGGATGCGTTTTACACCAGCCCAATGCGCCGTACGAGGCGAATGCATAAATTGACAAACCTGATTGACGGCATAAGTAATATCAGGACGTGTGATTGCCAAGTATTGGAGAGCCCCGACTGTACTGCGGTAAAGTGTAACATCGTCAAAGGGATCACCATCAAGAGAGGATAACTTGGAACCAGATACTGCAGGAGAAGAATAGGGACGAGCAGCAGCCATGTGTGTGCGACGGAGAAGGTCGCCAATGTACTTTGTTTGGGAGAGATGCAAACCGGATGAAGTACGTTGAACTTGAACCCCTAGGAAATAATGGAGATCCCCCAACTGCTTCATAGCAAAGCGTCTTCCCAGAAATTGAATAAGGCGAGTCAAATGAGATGATGAGTTCCCAGTTAAGAGGATATCATCTACATAAAGTAGTAGGTATAAGAGAACTCCATGATGATTGTAGATAAACAAGGAGCTGTCAGCTACTGATTCCATGAAACCATATAATGCTAAAGTTGTGGCGAAATGTTGATACTATGCACGTGGTGCTTGCTTGAGAGTGGGTTGATTGTCATCACGGATGAAGGAAGGGTGGGTGTGGTAAGATTTTGATTTTCAGAGGTGTTTGTTTTGTTTGTAGCTGATGAAGGGCTATTTGTAGGTGACATTGAAGCTAAGGATCGATGACGTTAGTCTTGACGCTCTGATACCATGAAAGACAAGAAGATGACTTTGAAGGCTGCTTTGTATTGCATCCACACCAAGTCTATTTAAGTACAATGATGGCATAAATTATAGAAAGCTAAATATACACAAATCTCTTAATTAAGGTAAATTGCTACTAATTGATGTCATTGCTATATGTGGACTGACTTCCTAGAATTATGGATGGCTTTTAACTGTAATGCAATAACAGTGAAAAGGTGGAGATCGTGCAGACATTTATCTTCTTAGACTGATTAAGCACTGCTCATAATGTCCAAATATTACCAATCACTAGCTTAGATCATGGTATCTCTTCTTCATTTATGCTTAAACATTTCAGCACCTACTCTTTGTCCTATGTTACACTTGCCATTTAACTTATCAACATAATGTTCACTTTAGCAACATCTTAATAGTTATATACAGTTACTTATTGGGACAGGCTTGTCGGTTTGTCTCAAAAACATACGCAATCATGCAAATCTACCAAGGAATATTATTTAATATGTAATGAAGCAACCAGTTGCAAGCAATTGATACCATGTCACGAAAATAAACCATTTTGCTCCAGACTGATGCAAGGCTGAAGGCTGCAAGCAACCATTTGCGTGCATTTGTACGCTGTTTTTTTTTTCCCCCTTATACTAGTTTCTATTTGTTCTTTTATGGATAATTCTTTCTTTAAATTGCCAAATGATGATTTTGCAAATATTGTCTTTCAAGGAGCAATGATACACATCAAGACAGAAAATACAACCCAAAGACTAAAGCAAGAACCTTCTGTTTTGGGGAACAAAACTCATGATCAATTAGGTTATGAAACCAACATTGTATATACAAAGCTAGCAACAATTACATAAAAGATGTTAGGTTATATAATTGTCAATTGGTTTGACTTATTTTCTATTAAAAAGGTTTTGCGAATCGATAAATGGCCCTTCTTTCTAATAATGGGCATGAGGATTCAACATTTCATTAGTAAATCAAGAAATAATCTTTTTGTTATATTAATAAATAATAAGATAAAAGTATATCATGTTTCAAGTTTATACTACTCCATCCCTCTCATATTACATATTCTTTCGGTTTCAGATAAATTACGATATATTGACTTGACATAATTATTATTTTCTCCGCTTCATTCAAATTATAATATTTTTTTTTTGATGTCTCATTTAAATTACAATATTTTTATATTTTAAATTTTTTTTCATACAAAAATACCAAAATATCTTTTTTTATAACACACCGTCCACCCTTTTTCTTTCTTCTTTTCCTTACTCCTTTATTTCACACACTCACGATGACAAAGTTGTCATTCCTTATTAATTCAACACAAAAATAAATTATCATGCCGAAACAAACCATTGTAATTTGAATGGGACGGAGGGAGTAAGAAATAGATTGACTTTGTGAATTTTTATCGATATGTCCTCATGTGTATAGTGAGTAGATGAATAGTAATTGAGAATAAAGCTGAAATTGTGAGTGGTGAAGAGAAAAAAATTAATGATGGAGAAACGAATTGATATAAAGTAAAGATATTTTAGACATTTTGACATAAAAAGCTTATTTAATAATGTGTCGTAATTTATCTAGGATAGAGAAAGTATAACACTTTATTTTTTGGATTGTCACAGTTTATTTGTAACATTTTCTCTTTTAGTAAACTTTTAATCTAAAAAAATCAAATCAAATCAAATATATTGTATTGTAATATACCCACTATCTTCCCTCTCAATTGGTACCGTAAACTCTATTATTTCTTAAAATTCTTTTTCTTTTTTTTATCAAATTCTGTGAAAATTCAACACACACCCATAAAATATTCTCGTATTGAGTCAAATGATTATATTTAAATTTAGACGGAGAGAGTAATATTAAGTGATGGGATGTAATTCTAAGATCATTATCAAAAAAAGAAACATTATCAAAAATAAAAGTTAGTGGGACAGATCTTAGCCATATAAAATAGAGATTCTAAAAGAGAAAAAAAAATAGAGTGATGATGTAATAAAAAGTTAAAAAGATGTTGAAAAAATATATAGGAATGTGTTTTAAAGATAAAAGTTAGGGATTTTTACAAATAATCAGTCGAAATTATTGATATTTACAAATAACCAACCCAAATCATCATATTTAAAAAAAAAAAAAAAACAATCCAAATCATAAGGTATTTACGAAATATCATTCGTCGTTTGTTTCTCCCGTCAAAACTAACGATTTTTTCTTTTCTTTTTTTTCTTTTTAAAATATATATGCATGTCCCTTACCTTGTCCTTCGAAACTTCCATCTTCGATTTGCCCTCATCGCAACTCCACTCTTCAAATCTTAGTCCTAACCCTCGACAATTTCATTTCATTTTTCCGAAATTCGTATACTGAGAAAAACATTATATCTTACATACTCAATACTCATAACTTCCGAGTTGTTTAGGTATTTCAGTTCGAAATTGAGATGAGAGTTGCTCGAAATGGGGATACGATGATGGAGATTATGTTCTGGGAAGAAAGAAGGAAAGTGAAGAGATTATTTTTTAATTGAGAAAAACAATTTTATAATTTTTATTATATTCGTTAATTTTGTAAATATCTCATGATTTGGGTGGATTTTTTGTGAATATGATGATTTGGATTGATTTTTCATAAATATCAATGATTTCAGCTGTTTATTTATAAAAATCTCAAAAAAATTTATAACGTATCATAAAAAAATTCGATAAAATTATCATATTATTATAATATTTTTAATTTTTATAAATAAATTACTGTAACAGTATTATGTATAATGAAAAATGAAAAAAACACCTAAAAAAATTATAAAAACTCTAATGCAAATGCTCTTACACGATGGAGAGTTGCACATCTTCACCAGCTTGTTTTATTTTATTTAATCCTTTCTCCCAACAAGATTAAACTCTCATTGAATAACCTCACTTGGAGAATCAAATTACGCAATAGGACAAAAGGAGTCCTATTCTTTTACATCACCACCAAATCTCACAATGCTTTTTGCCTTCATTTTTCAATTAAAAGAACCTTACTTGCCTTTGAGCTTTCCAAAAAATATAATGGAGAAAATGGACTGGCGAACTCCTGTCGTCATCATGTCAGGTCACTTTCACAAAAACGGCTAGCCAGCAAATGAGCTTGCCTCATGGGTCAGATTAGTGGTCTTTGGTTCGTCCACTTTCTTAATAATAAACAGTGCCAGCAAAGCTCCAGACACCTTGCCTGCTTGCTTCCTCGACTCATCGCAAATTAATTACATAACACATTCCAAAAGGTAACACCGCTGGTGTAAGGTGAGAATGGTCATTTACACAAATTCATTAAGACGATCTATCAGGTCGTGTATCTCTATTGAGAATATGTCGGAATCAATTGGATCAAATTGAACGAGAATTAAGGACCTCACAAGTTCGTGTCTTGTAAAATTTGGATCCAAACTTCAGAGGCAATCCAACATGTTCTATTAATATTCCTTTCGTTACATTCAAATTTTAATATTTTTATTTTTTTAATGTTCTATTCAAATTATAACATTTTCATATTTAATAATATTTTTCACATAAAAATATCAAAATATTCTTATTTTATATCATATTATCTCACATTCATAAGAACAAAATTTTCATAATTCAATACACACATAAATTATCATATTGAATCAAGTCTTTATAATTTTAATAAGATCTTTAAATCCTCCGGTAAAAGAAGTTAGATGTACCTCATCCTCCGGTTTATCCTACAATGCAGAATTTCAGCTAATCACACACCACATGTTAAACATTTTCTCGATCCTTTGATCGCTCGATTCAAGCTCTGTAGTCCCCGAGAGAGGTATCAAGCATGCGAAATCCAATCACAATCACAAACATGAATATTGAATAGTCCATACAACTCACCCCATGACTTCTATCTGTGCAGATTTATAGAATAAATCTAACAGATCCGTACTTTGAAAGGCAAAATCAGATGAGCGTCTTGTAACATGCATGCCGCATAGTTTTCTATTCCATTCACATAGGTAACATGTACACCACCCCATAATTTCATCATAGAACAAATCGGCATTTACAAGCTAAATCATCAATCCCCCGGCCACCTCGAATGAACAAATCCTATAATGTCTGACGGTCAACGTCTACCAAAAGAACCAAACCATGTCCATATAAAAATTGGATACTAAACACTGAAGAAAAAAAACTTGAAGTTTCTGAAAAAACCCTATGTATTATTGAGGATAATGTAATCAAATTATTGGCGGGTAGTTCTTAATCTCTGTCCTATAGTATTTTGCTCGAATCTCTTGACCAAAGGTGCGACACTCCTCATTGTGGTGTCCAGGACGTATGGTGTGTCCTGGAAGGTGATCTGAGTGTCGTTGATCAGCTGTCGGCAAGGCTCCCTCCGCCAGGCGATGGTGCCATGGTAGTGGAAGTACTTGATCCGCTTCTCGGTCTTGTGGGTAGTCTTGCCCTGCATATTCTGAGACATGTGCACTCCTGTGGCAAAGATGTCCCGCGGTTGAACTGCATATTTACGATCCCTTCGAATTCCTCTCTTCACATCCCTGTACACCAGCTTCTCGAAACCCCATTTCCTGGTCACAAACACGAGTCCGGTGAGAGACTGAAAAAATCCGCTTAATTAGTACTAACAAAAAGGATTGAATGGCATCGTTCAGAAATAGCATGGATTAGTCACATTTCATCAGGGTACAAACTTCCTACCGAAACGAGCGGAAAAAAAGAAGTTCCATACAGTTGGGATTTCCAGCACTGGATAAAAATAATGATGACGATGGACACAACACCAAAGATAGATCAATTCAGAATTTCAGATACAAATTCCTTGTTTCTGAGGAAATTGTGTTTAGTAACAGATCATCATGGATAGCTGAAAACATTCAAATAAGCTCCATGTGACCACGCATGGAATGTAGGATTCAATGATGAAGTAATGGATGGGGCAAACTTAGTTGCCAAAGCTATAGCTTTATACGTTTCCGAGTTTGGCATCAGTCTAAGACCGAAAACACTCATCATGGGTTCCAGAATCAAGTGTCTTCTATATCCAGTTCTGACTAATTCGTCGCGCAGAACCAATCAAACAGAAGTTCATACTCAGGATAAAGGCACTATACAGCAAGTATCTTGAAATGCTGTCTAACCGCAATCATGAATAAGAACGTGTAGCAAAAAGCAAAACACAAAAACAATCATGTTGTTGAAATTTTTTTCGTGAAATCAAGTATTCACATGCCATATACAGATCAGCTAGCCGAAAGCAACTTAGCCAGGAAATAACCTTAACCAACATTGTTGGTGTTCTATGCCCCGAGAAATATTATTGACATTACAAAATAAAAGTCCGATTATCATTAAATTCCGATTTCTAAAATTGAAGGAAGCATGTGAACATTGTAGAACCCTTAGCAGAACAAATATGGTAAGCAAGGACAAGAGAAGAGGCCTCAATCCATGTTACATTCATTCACAACTCGCAAGCAAACCATCCCCACATACACCTGCCCTTGAAATTGAATAGTGACCACAAGGTGTACCTAAACTTTAAACATAGAATTAAAGACAAGTGCCAAGTAAGTGCCAAAGCACATGAAAATCCTAGAACTAGCTAACAATTTAGAACAAAACAACCAATGAGCAATGTTGGTTCTATGGTTTTCTTTATCAATCAAAATAAGTGAAATGTGCCAAGGACCAACAAACTTTCAGGCATATGCTCCCCTCCAATAATTGTATGCTGAAGCTTAAACAGGCCAAACGTTTGCATATAATTTTTCATGACGATTTAATGTATGCGCGATAAATGTCACAAATGAACGAAAAAACCACGAACAAAGTAATACTTGACCAAGCCTATTGGCTCCATATGACTTGCCTACCCAAATATGACAATCACATCGTGAAGTGTCTCTATAACATCAAAATTGGAGAGTCCGATTAAGGATTGTCAAAAAGTCATCAGCCCTCTTAGACTTGAAATCTCAACTCAAACGTCAAAACCCTTATAATAGGTGGAGTAACTCAAGATCTTACATGTAATTGTGACCACCTCTCCCTGTCTAATGCATGTTTCAAACTTCTCAAGAAACCCTCTGATTTAGTGTCAAATTCCTAACCGAGGTAACTATGATCGAGAAAGAAATCTTGTCATAAGCTAACCTATTCCTCTGTATATTTTCCTAAGTTGGAATAACCATAGTGAAGTGATAACATGGTACAAGCAAATAGAGGGAGTAATTTTCCCCCACCACAGGTTCCAAAAGCATCGAATTTTATCACCAACCATTAAACTTCTCAGTCAGATGGATTTTCCCTTTTGAGAATCTGATTCTAGGCTACAGAAATTCTCATCAATTGTTCTAATACAAGATGAAGGCCGAAACCATTCCCATTGTTTTTGGACCGAAGTCGTCGAGAATGAACTGAAGTTTTCCCACAAGAATCAGTTCGGCAATTCCCCAAGGGCGGATATAATCTCAACAGCTATCCAAATGATAGCTGAAATTAGCATAATGAGCGTATGAAACAGGACCAGTCAATACCATCGTTTGCAATCAACAATCAATTGCATAACATCATGAAACAAACTTCTCTTCTAAGAGTCGTACGTCAATATAAAACCGAATACTAAAGTAAAAACTCTAGGGCGATACTTTGAGATTCCATTCGTGTATGTGAAGCTAGCGAAAAAGTTCAAATCATTGTTGCATTTTCCAAAGGGCAATCAGAAATCATAAGAAACCATAGGCAGCTTAGTCAACTATTACAGCAAAGAACTTAGCCCATTCAGATAAAGCAAACCACTTAATCAATCTAATGATCTAATCACCATTTCTGCCAATGATGTTCTTGACAAACTTAATCAACCTAAGCGTCACAGCTTCCTTTTAATCCGAGTAAAAACACACATGGCTCAATGCAGGAAACAAGGCAGGCAAACAGGAACTATCACATTGCTTACAAGTGAATGCTACACCTATTGATAAACCAGAATCTCATGTAAAGATACATTACATTCAGTTATAACTTTTGAACTCTTGTTGAAGTATTTTCAATTGTAACAACAATTTCCCTCCCATCGCTTTCGACCTCCCACTCTCTTTACGACTCATCATATTAGTCCTCTATTCAAAACAGCAACCAAAAGCCTAAACAGTGGCTACCCATCAGAAGAACTTACAGCAAATTGGCAAAAAAGAAACCGATCAAACAAGAAAGCAAAGCAAAGAACCAGTAATCTAACAATAAATGCAACACAAATCACTCTCAAACGCTCATCTTTCTTTGTCCCACAAAGACTAAATTGACTATTCCATTGTATCAAGAAGAAAATCGTAGATATTGACAACCAATTGCGATCAAAATCATCATTAACAAAACCCAAATGAAATCGATTATCAATAACAATCACAAGAATCAATCACCACTAATTAAACCAAATAAAAAAAATGGTAGATTGAGATCGAGAATGAGTTTTGTGACAACATACTTGGGTGTTTTGCCAGCATCCTCGGTCAAGCAAAGCTGATTCGACATCGGCATCTGTTCAATCGTGAACTGCGAATACTCTCTCAACGAATCCATAACCGACCTCAACGAACTCCGTCCGGGCACATACACATACTCATCGACATCAAAGAAGAACATCCACCTCGTCAAGAACCGAAACCGATGCAAACAATCATTCACAATCAAGAACTGATTATGATAATACCCATCAAACCTCTCCTGCTCCCTTATATCCTGTAAACTCACGTACCCCAACTCCATCCATGGCCGCAACACCTCCATCACCTCGGGATGAACCCCTCCGGCATCATGGATCACGAAATGCGCACGCCCGCCAAACAACCTAACATGATACGCCAGCCACTCCCTAACCCTCTGCGGGCTCAAATCGCCGTATAGGGATGACCCGCAATACAAGTACTCGTACCTCGGCTGCGAAACAAACAATGTAAGATCAACACTACCCGGCGGCTCCACCAGAGCCTCGACAGTATCCGTCAGGTTCAGATCCCTATCGCCGCCGCCATTCGTCACCGCCTCAACAACCAAACGGCCACCATTTTGGACCCCTACGGGGGATTCGAAGGTGCAGTTGATGACGACGACTGTGTAGACGCGACCGTAGCCCCAATCGGGGAGTATCTTGACACCAGGAGAGACATGGATGATGGACTCGTTGTTGTTGTTGTTGTTGTTGGGGTGATAGATGCAGGTGTAGTTGGGTTTACCGAAGACGTGGAGGGGTTTGGAGGAGAGGCCGATGACGGCGAAGGTGTTGGGCCCGCCGCGGTACGCCGACATGAGGATGAAGCTGTATGCCGCGGTGCCGTAGGGGACGAAGCCTCGCTTCAACGCCCCATTGGGTAGCAGGATCTGATCTGAGACTCGGGGCGGTATCATTGTCTCTGTTGTGTTTGTTGGTTTTGTTGTCTCTGTGGTTGTGTTAGGGAGGAGGAGAGCGGTGCTGGTGGTGGCGGTGGCGGAGAGGCAGGAGCGCAGGGAGGAAGGGGAGAGGGAGAGGGGAAAAGTGGAAGGGAGGAATTGGAGGATTGTGGCCAGGGAGCAGAGGAGGAGGAGTGCTGTTAACAGGAACTTGAGCTCCACGGCGCAGTTCCACATCAGTCCTACAAGGACCTTCTTCTCTGAACCTCCGCCGCCGCCGACACCCACGTTGGGTTCCCGGTTGTGGTCTTTTTGGTCTCTGAGATCCTTCACCATTGCTTCACCACCACCACCAACCACACTTGATCTGCCCACACAACTCACAGACCTCTGATTCTACTGCTTCTGCTAATGCTTTTTTGTCGATAGTATTTTCAGATGTTATGTGTTGTACGCTTGGTTTGGGTTGTTGGGTATATGTGTGAGGGAATGTGTGGAGAGGCGGTGAAGTGAGCGGTGGTGGAGGAGGTGGTGGTGGTGGGGAATGTGGGTGCGTATTTAAAGAGCAGGAAATGGTGGTGGTGGAACAAAAAGGAGAGAGTGGTAAAATGCAGACCAAAAAGAAAAGGAGAGGAAAATCTACCCGAAATTGATGAAAGTGAAAAAAAATGGAGATCAGGGTTCGGGGAGTGAGGATGATGATAGAAGGGAGCATTGATGGGACCGAATGGTGAATACGTGTGTGTTATTCAACGGGCGGATGAAAATGGAGTAGAAATTCGGAATTGGATGAAAGAGATTGACCGACGGTAGTTGGGTTTCGTGCGACGAGGAATACTAAGCACGATTATTCATTCCTTGAAGCTACTGTATCTGTGAAACCCATAAACAAGTCTTTATAGTAATGACACTGGTTAACAAGTATTCGTTGCGTCCTATAAAAAATATTATATACGTATATATATTTTATATTATTTTATATATAAAAATATTAATTTTATTTTTAATATCAAATCACGTTGATCGTTTCACAATACATATTAGGTTAAAATACGTAACTTATATAACCATTGATGTTTCAGGATAAATTTATAAAAAAATTGCGTTTGATAATCGTTACATATGTATCAAATTTCATATCGACATATGTGTTCGATCAAAAAATTATATTCTTTATGAAACGAAAGGAATAATTACCTTAACCAAATCATACATAAACGATAGACACTTGTTAACGAATAACACTCTTGGTTTTTTTAAGTAAGAAACTTCGTTTATCATTTATGTTGCAATCATAGATATATCCCCATATCACGCAACCAAAGTGTTTTCTTTTTACAATTATAAACTAATCATGTTTAAGATGAGAAACTCGTACTATGATCTTGGAAATTCTTGGATTTATTTCCATACTTTGTGTATCATTCTTTCTTTTCATAATAAAAAAAAATAAAATAAAAGGTTTAATATAATGATGCATCATTGGTCTTGTTAACGATAATAACACGTTGCTATATACAACATCTTATTTCGCGTACACAAGAGTTTGATAATCATAATCATAATACAGAAAACTACAGACAAAATTTTTCGATGAAATACTACAGAAAACTAGTCTACATCATAATCAAATTACAACATATCAAATAAACAAATTATTATAAAACACAACCTATCTTAGCTGTTATCGCTACAGTATGGATGATTTTTCTTTAACATGATACAAGTGATGTATAATCCCTAGAAATTCACATTAAGAATTTGAATAAGATAGAGAGTAATATATTCCAAGCATCCCATTATTTTCTAACACTTTGATTTTCGTTATTGTCGTGACAAACTTTAACACGTGTCAAGCAACATATTTTGACTGGCTATATATTGTATGATGATCAGATTTTATTTGACATGAAAACGAGATATTGTATTCATATATATTTATATAATATTATATCCGTCCCATTTATTTTACGGCATTACATCATCCGCACAACCGATAGCTTCCTATTACTTCACTCCAAAAAAATGTCACCCTTATAAACTGTCAACCCACATATCTTCCCTAGAGCAACTTCAACTATCTAACATACTTGGGATTACATGAACTACATTTCATAAGAATAGAGATACAAGACATTCATTTCACAACACCATACAAAGCGCAGCAAACACGCAGCGCTTCCTAGGCAAGGACTTCAGGCTTCCTCTCGGCATGTTGAAAAATCCTCCTATTCCTTTCATTCCATATCATATACACCAACACCGAACACATCTTCTTCAATTCATCAACACACCCTTTCTTTTCTCGAGCAACTCTCAGCAACCAGGAATACCACCACCTCCATTCAAGTATCCTGCACTTCAACTTTCAGTTTTCCAACACTGAATGCACCACCTTCGAAGAGTAACAACAAAGGAAAAACAAGTGATTCCTATCCTCCCTTATTTGTCCACAAAAACCACATTTATCTTCCATTAACAAATGATGATCCATTAGTCACGCTTTCGTCCTCAACTTATCCAACATGACCAACCACATTATGAACAAGTATCGAGGTCTGGAACCAGAATACCGCACCAGCTTATACCAGGAGTTCTTAGTTCCCAGACTCATGAGAGCTTGGTAACCAGCAACCACAGTATACTCACCATTGGACGAGTTCACCCACTTACTGCTGCCCTGCTTCACTACAACACTATCCCTCAATGCATCACGAGTTTTCAGCATGGCTTTCCAGACCCATACAACATGCTTACCACCCTGATACTGCCATATACTCTCCCCATTTAAATAATATGTCTGAAGCCATTGTATTCACAGTCTGTCCTTTGCTTTCTCAATCGCCCATACCTGTTTGAAGAACAAAGTCATGTTCCATTTTCTTAGGTCTTTCATCCCAAGGTCACCTTCATTGTAAGGTTTACATATAAGATCCCAAGCAACCAGAGCCTTTTTCTTATTCATGGCTACACCTGACCACAAAAACGCCCTCATAATGCGTTCTAATTCAATCATTACACCTACTGGCAATAGGAACACCTGAGACCAGTAATACTGAATAGAAATGAGGACAGCTTTGATTAATTACAAACGCCCAGCATAGGAAAGGAAGCGTGATGTCCAGCTAGTGATTCTGCTGGCAATTTTCTCTCTGAGTGGCTTATACTGATGAGTCAATAGCCTCCCTGCTGATAAAGGTACACCAAGATACCTTATAGACAACGAACCCCTCTTCATGCCTAAGATACTTGAGAGAGAACTCCTCTCCAACTCATCAACCCTGTTGAAATAACACTGTTGTATTTTTTAAATAAGAAACTTAGTTTATCATTTATGTTGACATCATAGATATATTTTCATATCATGCAACCAAAGTGTTTTTTTTACAATTATAAACTAATCATGTTCAGATGAAAATCTCATACTATGATCTCGAAAAAACTTGGATTTATGTCCCGGCTTAAAGCCGCAACAATAGCAGTAGTCACCGCGCAGTTATGACACTCGCAAACAACAGAAAAAAAAAAAGAAAAAAAAAAGCAAGGAAGAGTTAAAAAAATTCTATGAGTGTCGCAATTGACCCGAGAATCCGATGGATGCGAATACCACAATCAAACAACGATTAACATAAACAAGAATTGAAATGACAATACACAATATTTAACGCGGAGAAAACTTGATCGACAAGAGAAAAGACCCTACAAGAAATAATCCACTAATTGAATCACACGATTATAATTATCGTCTTTCTCAACTCACTCAATCTTACATTGTGTTTCGCTCAAATCCTAGAGAAAGTCTCTCACTCAATCACGCAAACCTCCTGAGATCGTGTCACCTGATTCATCCCTCATCTTCCTGATACTCCGTCGTCGGCTTCCGTTCAGGCTCTTGTACGATTATCCTTGAAACTTTGTCTCCACAACCGTATTTCCAATCAATCTAAACAAGTTGTCCTTCTTCTGAGCCTTTATCACGACCATGCTACCTCTACATATCTTCAACACTTCACCCTTCACAGACATCCTGCAACAGTTGGAATCCAACTGACCAATTGAGTACGAATAGTCCCATTATATATCTTGATCTTGATTGTACCTATTCTAAGGGTCTTGCATGTCTCACCATTATCCATCCATATGAAACCTCCATTGCTGGGTACAAACTTGTGAAAAAGATCTCTGTTCTGACAAACATGAAAAGAACATAATGAATCAATAATCCAATCAGAATCGATACTTTTTCCTACTGTAGAATCTTTTTGAAGATTTGATGAATGTGAGATCATATAGAGCCCTTCATCGCTGTCGTGATTCCCTTTTGTCACATTCGTAAAATTCGACTTTCTCCCTCTGTTATTGTTCTCTGGACACTCCATCGCGTAATGTCTCATCTTATGACATTTGTGGAATACCTGAGTCTTATCTTTCGTCCTACTCTTGAATTTAGACCTCGCTACTAAGCCTTCATCTTCGTTGACCAAAATTGGGTTCAACTTGCTCGTATTAAGCACCTGCAGAAATCATATCTTCAACCCTAAAATTGTCTCTCCCGATAAGTAAGGTTGTTTTGAGTATAAAATAGGAACTCGAAATCGACTTCAATAAGATCAACGTTTGATCTTTTGGATCTACCTTCACTTCTAAACTGATCAACTGTGTCACCAACCTGTTGAACTCAAACACGTGATCGTTCAAATCCGTACCTTCCTTCATCTTCAAGATCTATCTTCAATGACAAACGGTTGGACAACGACTTCGACATATAAATCTTCTTCTGTTTCTTCCATAATACCTTGGGAGAAGTCTCCGACAAAACCTGATATTTCATCTTTGGCACGAGACTAAACGAATGATAGCTTTTGCCTTCTCCTCCATCTCCTCCCAATCTTCCTTCTTCATGTCAATGGGTTTCTGCCTGTAAGTGCCTTCGATTGTCCCTGCTGGACTAAGTTATCCTTGATCGTACTCTGTCAGATACTGAAGTTCATCTTCCTATCGAACGACGCCATCTCGAACTTCATTGTATTCATCATCTTCTCATCTGTGCAACTTGCCAACTCCGAAAAGGTTCCATCTTACCAAACATCCTATCTTTATCCTAAAGATTTAATATTTCTCCTCAAAGATCTGAACTTTTATCTGCGTGACGCAACCTAGAGCTCTGGTACCACTTGTTACGAAATTAACCCGAGAATTTGATGAATTCGAATACCATAATCAAGCAATGATCAACACAAACAAGAATTGAAGCGACAGCACACGAAATTTAACGTGGGGAAAACACGATCGTCAGAAGAAAAAATCCCACATGAAATAATCACACGATCACAATGATCGTCTCTCTCAACCCGCTCAATCTCATCTTATGTTTCGCTGAAACCCTAGAGAAATTCTCTCACAATCTCTATGACAACCTCTTGAGATTAATCTCAATAAACCTGATACATGACTATTTATAAACTCATAAATAAAAAGATAGAAATAAATCCCAAACCAAATCTTGAACCGATCTCACACCGGCCCAAAAAGTTATTCTGCCCCGAACCAGACTCGCGTCTGGGCGTGGCCCAAGTCTGCGCCCAGATGCTTCTTTTTTTTTCCTAGTTTGATGCCAGGACGAAGCAGACCATGCTCGGACGTTGGCAAGGCATGTGCACAGGCGCTTTGATCCTTTTCCTGTACCCTCTTCTATCGTCCTTAAGCTGTCCTTCACAACAACTTCAACACCATACTTTGTACATCATTCTTTCTACCATTTATTTTTTTTATCCATAAAAAATAAATGGCTTACTATAACGATGCGTCATTGGTGTTACAAAATTAACGTGCATGTTGCTATATACAATTACAACATTTTCTTTTTGAGAGAATTATCAATTAGTGTTAATTTTCAATCTTATTTATCATCTAGTGCTATTCAACTTATTTAATTACCAATTAATCACCTGTCTTTTTGAAATCCAACTTTACCCTTATTTTACTATGAAAGGAAAGATATTAGTTGAAATCAAATTACAATAACTATACCTAAATAATACTAGAAACCCTAATCCTTTCACCTCAACGCCGTCGCGATCATCACCATCATCGTTGTCGTCATCCTAGTCAGAGCGAACAGTGCACAATGATAATTCTATCATATACCCGCAAAAATACATATTCTCGACAGTACGCCTGTAATGATAAACAGTGCTCCAAAATAAACTACAAGTAGTATATGACCATCATCTTTAAAGACGCACTATATGCAAACAGTGCATCTCGAGAGTTCTATCCGATCATGGCTGCTTTTTAGATCCTCTAATTTGTGATAAAAGGGCGTTTGTCCTACTAAAAAAGATGCACTGTATGAAAACAATGTGTCCTGATGAGAGTTTTATTCAATCGTGGCTACTTTTTAAATCTTCTAATTCATGGTAAAAGGACGTTTGTCCAAGTCTTTTTTTTTTTTGTTTTTTTCATGAATCGATAATAATACAACAAACCATTGATCCTCTTCATATCATTTTCGAGAAGGTTGATGACAATGGTTTTCTCTCAATCAAAAATCCCTGAAAGATAAACAATAAAGTGAATCAAGAAAGCATTGATCGTGCAGGAAAATTACATGAAGCTTGATTCTTTGTACAAAAGGTGTTCGATGATGATGGCGATGGCAAGGTGACGATGGTTGACGGCTACGTTGAAGATGGTGGGAGAAAGAACGATGCTGGTAATGATGAATAGTTGACGACAGATTATGAAGATTAATGAGATTCATTAGGGTTTTTTTTTTATAATTGGTGATTAAATAGTGGGTTATTTTTCAACTAGACGTATTTTTGAGAGATCAATACAAAATATTTAAAAACATAACTTATTGGTAATTAAATAAAATAGGTAGCATCAATTAATAAATAAGATTGAAAAATAACACCAATAGATAATTTACACTTTTTTTTTTTGATAAACAATTACACCATTTTCTCGTATACAAAATTTTGATACTCATATGCAACATTTTTCGACAAAATATAATTGAAAACTATTTTATTATTAAATTATAATATACATATATATAATATTATCGGATGTTGCTACGACACCCACGGATTGTTTTTTACTTTTTGTTATTTTTTACTGATTTATCCCCCTTTTTTTCCTTGTTGTTTTTTATGAGTGCCGCAGAAGCAACGGCATCCGAAATATTATACTCCATACACCACAACCTATTGTTAGTCTCGTGCTAAATCATTTACGTTATAAATTTGTTTGATTTTTCGAAATCAAATCATTTATTGTTTTTCTCAATTAGCTATAATTACGACCTAATAACTATGACAGCGTTCGCAACCGCTGTCATAGATGTTTCTATGATAACGTTTATAAAGTATCGCAAAAAAATCAATGTCAAATCGCTCTATTGCAACTGTTCAATAAGATAGCGGTTGGGAAAACGCTATAATAGTTTTATGTATGATTTTTCGGTCAAAACCTATAGTTATGGTTTTAAATCTATGAAGACGATTGAATAACGCTATCAAAAAAGTTATAACAACGTTTGCATAAACACTAGAAGAAAAACGCTATCAAAGACCTGATATGTCATAGTGTCAAATTGTTAATGTGAATTTCTAGGAATCATACATCACTCGTATCATGTTAAAGAAAAATCATCCACACTGCCATAGATTATATCAAACGTTACACTAGAAGCTATGATAGCGTTTTTAACTGCTATCCTATAGATTTATGGTAACTTTTTTTTTTTAAGCATTATCATATCACACTTAAACGCTATCGTTGGTTATGATGACGACGGTTTAGAAAACGATTGTCAAACCACTATTATAGATCTATGGTAGTGATTTTTTTTTTTATATTTTGCAACATTTTTGAATTGCTAATAAAAGCCTAACATGTTGTAGTGTGAATAGAGAGAATAATATATTCTCTATGTCTCATTATTTTTCTAAACCATTTTGATTTCGTTATTGTTGGGACAAACTTTAAAACGTGTCGTAGGACGTATTTTGATCATGCACATGTTGCGGGTTAATTATATATTAGGAGTATGTGATATGGAAACAAGACGATGCATTTAAACATAAGGAATAACAAAATTTACGTTGTAAAAAATACGGAATAGAGTTTATAATAAAATCGTTGTGAGTCATGGTTTACTCCGTTTTACTCGGTAATAAACATGTTCATTCCAACCTTTTGCTGGGATAATTTGTAATGATAAATTGTTGTGTGGAGCTTGATTAAGAAGCAGTGGGTGGTGTTTGATAATAAAAATAAATAAATAAATAAATAAACAAATAAATAAAAGCAGGGGTGGTGTGTGTCGTCATCAAATCATGGAGAGGCTTTGGCTGTATCTGGGCGTGGTGGCAACTGGTGCTCTCTGGCCACGCCAAAACAATACTACTGCATTCCATACCCAAAAACAATACTACTGCATTTCCGTGCCATTGAGGTGGCATTGTGCTTGCCTTGTTCACGATTTGCTGTTGCCAAAGTTCATTATCTCTCTCTTTGTTTTTCTTTTGTTTATATTAGGACACGTCGTCGGTGTTTCCATCAAAAAGATTGTAGCAAAATCTTCTAATTTTAGACCAGACCTGTTGTTTTTCGAAGAAGCGTCATTTACAAGAAAAAACCCATTGAGTAGCGAAAACATATTGTCCCTAATAAAACATCATTAAGAAGTTTTTGATAATAAAGTTTCTTTCAAGAGATAATAAGATTGTACGTAACAACTAAACCTTATTGTTTTTTAAGCACCAATGTATTTCCGTTATACATTAAACTTCAACAACTTGGGTAAAACTCACATCTTTTGATCCAAGCATGATCAATACACACATCTTGAGCTACTGGGACATTAATATTGTAGGTTAAGGTTATCGTCTATGAAGATATCATTTATAAGCTAGAAACCCACATTGCAACAACCTATAATGGATCATGTAAATCCATTATTGCACTTACAATAGAAATATTGTATCCATCTTGATTTCTTTCCTTATCTTTCATTTATGTTCTTTCCTATTTGTTCATCATTAAGAAAATGAAATCTACACGGATATTGCATTGAATTTCCTTGAGAAAAAATTATAATAAATGAAAGTTCTAGTGTATGTATAATGACTTGAGATCTCAAAATTACTTCCATAGATTTTAAATAGTACTAATGAATGGTAGATATATCTAATCCAAATACCCCTAGTACTGATATATGAATAATGAATCTTAATCTTATACCACTAAGACTAAGAATATACGGTCTATCACAAAAAAAAAAAAAAAAAAAAAGGACTAAGACTATGCGGAGTATTTTTTTAAAGGTTTTCAAAATTGGTCAATGTTCAATCTGCGAGTAAGCATTGGCTGATGAAAACAGGATTAAAATAATCAAATTGAATTTATTCCCTAAAATATAACTCTCAAGAAATGGCCGACGAGAGTATGAAGTAGAATTCTCTTGGACCGGAAAAATCGTACGTAAGGATCGTGCATCTATCTATGTAGTGTCACTTTCTTAAACAATTATCTATCTGTCTTTTAAGAAGGTAAACAATACTTTAAGCTATGTAGATATGCACAATAAAAAAGATTAGATAACTAATATCTATTAATCATATTTGGTAGGAAAATAAACATTTGAATTATTAATCCAATTTAGAGAAATAACATCTCTAATTCCCTTTTATTAACCTCATCTTCCTCATAATATTATTTATCTCCCAAGCGGGATAAGTATCACAACCCTCTCGCCACCCACCGATCGTCGTCTGACCTCCGCCTTCGATAGATCGATCAGGCCCGACCGACCGTTTGACCGAACACTGACCGACCATCGACCGTTGAAAGCCACTCTACTGACGGCCGACGACCACCGTCGCCTGCCCGATTGACCGACCATCGACCGCTGTCCGTCGGACCGATCAATAGCCGACAAACCGATCGTCGATCGATCAATCGATCGCCGTCGACCGCCGCTCGATCGTCCAACCTTTGACCGTCGACCACTACCAATCAACCGTTGCCTAGAGTCCGATAATCAACTGATAATCTTTCGTCGAGTGTTTATTCATTCCTTTTGTACTAAACGATGATTTGTAACAAGATAGGATATGATAACTAATTGCAATATTAATAATGAAGAAATTAATAATCTCTTTATTTATTATCCTGTCTTATCTCATTTTCATACCAAACGAGGCCAAAGAAATAAAAATACTCCTTAGAGTTAGTACTAGATATTTTCTTTCTCTTCTCTACGCTTGTGAGCTTGGGACTAAAATTTTTGCCGAAAGAGCACAAAATCCCCCTCAATTATTCAATAATGATATATGATTCTTTTAAATTTTAAAAATACACAGATGACCCCTTTGTTAAAAATATATGTGATCCCTTTAAATTTTAAAAACACACGGATGATTCCTCAATTACTCGATAGTAACAAATGATATTTGATGTCAAAATAATTTAATTTTTTTTCAAAATTAGTGAAAAATGTACATATGATTCTTATATATATATATGAGCTTCTCCAATGTGATTTTTTTATTAACATAATACGATTTTATTTGATGATATAGGGATTAAATATATATTTTTAAATTTGATAGGGGTCATTCCTTTCGACAAGTTAAATGATATTTTTCTTATTTTTTATTGTGTAAATTACCAATAGGTTTTCTTTTTGAAATTTATTTATCAAAAATGATTTTTTATCAAAATGATTTGTGTAAATTACCAATGTGTAAATTACCAATAGTTAAATGATATTCCTTTAAAAATGATTTGTTATTTTTTATTATTATTATATATCAGGATATTAAAGTCTTTTATTTTTTATAGATGATTAAGTGATAAAAAATAATGAGATATGATCAATTGATAAATATTTTATGTTTTGATGAATAATAGGTAATTTTTTTTTTGTTGGGGAATTAAAGAAAATAAAGAATTTATTGGCATCTATATTATTACCTCTGTTCCGCAGTAGCACAATAAAAAAAAATATTATTATCTCTATCCTATAATTTTTATAACATTCGTATATTTTTAATTATTCTATGTATATGAATATAAAATCTTGTTTCCATATCAAATAACATTTGATCATTTCTATACGCATAGATACGACAACATATATATGATTATAATACATAATTTAATCGACTATTGATATTTCATGATAAATTATAAAAAACTGCGTTTAATCATCATATGATACGAATCAAATTTTACCTCGATAATGATAAAAATCAAACATTGTAAAAATAATGGGACATATAAAATAGGAAGAATTATCCAAAACTATAAAAGTTTTAAAAAATATTTTCAAAAATATACAATTTATTTATTTAGGTGTTTTGTTTTGAAAAAAAATCAAAACATCTAAACAAAACCATTAAAAAAATAAAAAATATTCTGTTTTGATTTTTCAGACCCTCTGTTTCATCATCTCTCTTCCCACGAATTATCATCAATTCATTCATCCTTCATGGCCGAGCTCCCCCTTTGATCTCCCCAATCCTACATCGAGTATCCAAAACACCAAAAGAAGAAAAAAAAAGAAAAAAAAAAAAAAAAGAGGAAGACGACTAAAAATATTTTCTCAAGTGATAGCGATTCATCTGAGGATTCAATGCCAACCCCAAGGTATGCACGCGATGTAAGGTTTAGTCTGTCCTTTGGGCTTGGGTTTGGAATTGGTTGTGGGCCATGCAACTTATGCGCCTTCAGTGTTCTGGGCCAGTACACGGACGATGGTCTTTGACTTGAGCTATCAGATCAGATTGTTTTTTGTTCCTTGTTTGGAATTTGCAAGAGGCTGACATAAAAACTTGGAGCAAAAGGATCGACCCCCAAAGAGAATTCCAATTCCTTCATCAGTCATGTTAGACTTGTGCAAAATTTTATGGTAACTTTATATCTGTGCTTCCTTTGCCAAGGAACAAGAACCCCGACTCGTAGCTCATAACATGGACCGGCTCCCATCCACGTTACACCAGTTAGCCCGCATGTTTTTAACCTCGACCACACCCACAATCGCCCCAGTTCGCACTTTGAACAGCAAATATTCTCAACACCAATCCAAACCAGCATCGTCGAGGCTGATAGCTAGGAACTATAGGGTAACTTAAAGACCACAAAACAAGCCCACTTCCAGCATTGCAGGGCAGATTCTGTTACTAGTATTTTTGAACTTGACATCGGGCATTTCGTAGCTATGACAAACCAGGCCCGGCCGTCAAATAGTAAGGCGGCCATGTAACAACCAATACTAGAAGATTATACTTGCCGACACATAGTCGAGAGGATCAAGTATAGATATCTCAAATATAATGACAACCCATCAAATGCATATAGGATTGCTCAAAGTTTGCTGGTTCTTTCATATTCCTTTTTTGGTACCCTTTGGGATCCTTTCTTTTTTTCACACTTTCACTGCCCAAATGCATCATCAAATCACATGTGTTCAACACTTAAAAAGGAGAGTAAAAAGTAAGATGCCGCCCAGTTTGGACCGCATTATACATTCTCATCTTTGTTCATGAGCCAAAGCAAAAAAAAAGCAGCTGAAACAACAGCACACGTTACAAGCACACAACACTTACAGCTATACATTTTCACTTCAACGGTCCACCAAAGCAAAAACACAAGCTAAAAAAAATTTACTTTTCATAGAAAATCCAAACACACTCATCACAAACAGAGCCATATCATAGACTTGATGCTCTGCACTTGCACATAACATAATGAACCAGGCTTTCCTAATAGCGTTATCCTACAGTTTGGCGAGCGAGGTTACGATGCATAAAGACTAAGTACAGTTGTCTTTGTTGATCGGATCAGATCCAAGTCACTAGTTGCAGGAATGTGTTGGCGGTTGCCTGGTTTAGCAGCGGGTTACTTGGCAGCAAGCAGGAGATAAACGAAGAAGGGGAAGAGCAAGTTCTTAGGACGAACTGTGTATAATGTGGTCACAGAAAGGTGTTGATAAGCTATTTGCTCACAATTCACATGACCGTTGTCCCCCGACAAGCCTCGTCATCTCTTCCCGCTTCAGTCATCTCCTTCATCCTCCAATCCATTTCACGGACTAGGTACCGCCCTTGTCCCATCACTTGCCATTGTCTATCACACTACTAATATGCGACCAATTTTTTTTAGCATCACGTTTCTTTTCCTCCGGTTTCCAAAGTAATAAATTTTTACTCCACCAAAAACTAAACTCGGAAGTAGTATAGTATCTGCATATGTTACTTGGGAAACCAGTCATGGAGCCATTGCTAAGTCCTCATTGTAGCCTGCCCCCATTTGTTATTGTTAAGCCATCTATGTATGTCTTAAGGATTCTGAGCCAACTGGGAGCAATGGAGGTGCCTCGGACAGCTGACTATGTGATCGTTGGTTAGACCGACCGCCTGCATGAATGAATGGATCACTGCAGGGCCGACGAACCTAAATCCTCTCTTGACAAGATCTTTGCTGATGGCTTCTGATTTGGAGGTCTTCACCGGGATCTTCTGGCATGTTCTATATTCGGTGGCGATTGGCTTGAAATTCACATATTGCCACAAGTACTTGTCAAACGACGCATATTCCTTCTTAATCTGTCAAAACACATATGTGAGATAAAATCATCAATGTATTATGCCACTGAAACACAGTATGCCTATGCTTCATTAACTCTCCTAGTATTATTCTCGTCAACACGAAGTTCAGATCCGACTCTACAATTCAGTATTGATCAGGTGCTCCATAGTCAACAGAACATGAATTCTGGCTATCTAAAAGCCAAGAGCTAGGGATTGTCATTTTGGCATCAAACTAGCTTATTTTGATCTCATGATCAGTTGTCCAAAAATGACAGAAGATGGGAAGTCCCAACAAAGTATAGCATTATCCAACCATTGTAACCCACTCAACTCCCTTTCAAGAACTGATTCACAAACCAAAATGGAATTGAGAAGCGAAATGCCAGAATCAGTTGAAGCTGGCAATGCTAAAAAAAAATAAAAAATTAAAGATGCTCGAGGACCACGAAAAGCGACTTCAATATGCCATAAATTCCTTTTCTAAGTACAAATTCATATGATCATGGTCCATCATAAGGAACAGAATAAAGGGAACACTGATTAGAGTCGCAACGACCACAGATAAACAACTATAACAAAATGTGCATTTGTTTTGGTTACCTTAAGGATTTGCTTTGCGTTTTCAACAGCGCCCCTGACTTGGCTTAACTCGATGCCGTAATTGCAACTTATGGATGCAATCCTTCTTTCAGTAAATGTTGCTACGGTTTCAGCATCGAAACCTGAAAAGGCATCCCTGTAGGATGGAAGATGATGATAAATGTTACTGCTATATGTAAATCACGGACATGGCGTGCAATGATCAATCCCATGCCAATGAGGGTAACCGCGCACCTTAAGAGTTCTCTTCTCTTCAAGATCGACGTCCACTCTGATCCGATTTGAGCAGTAGTAAGCACCAGCAATTCGAACAACAGACTGTAAAAAACAAACATGACAGAGAATTTTCTCAGAAAGCCGATAAACATTGAGGAATATTAATCAACTGGAAATAATATTAAACCAACAAATATGAAGAATTGAAGCATTCTCATAAACTATCAGCAAATTCTTCCAGAAACCACACTAAAAATAGTTGTAAATTCATCATTCCACCTTTGCCAGACATTTAAAAGTTTGCCAAAGCTCGTTTCGTTGGAATCTTTACTGCTAATCTAAATTCCTGCACGCTCCGAGACACTTGATTCATGAACAGCGGCATTGGCATTTATTCTTTCTGTGAGCTTTACAGAAGAGAAAAAATTATCTTTACAAATCTCTAGCTCAGCGTTGTCAAAATCCCCTGAAGCGCTCGCTTTATGTCCTAGACGATGATGGCTCTCCCTTAAGTACCCAACAAAGGTCTTATTCGCGGCGAAACATTTTACACCACCAACCTTGCTCTATAGGTTTGGTTCCCTTAGTCAAGTTGAAAGTTCTCTAATATCCACTCTGCTATCCGAAACAGACTTTTTCATGATGCAAAAGTGCTGTCATTGCGTATCACAAATGCAAGCGCCCAAAATGTCAATGAACAGCACATGGATGTATGCCTAAAGTTTCAACAAGCAACTCAATAATACATAATCTCACAAATGGTAAGTAACATTAAAAAACAACAAGAAGATACCAACCATAACTAAAAAGAGAGGGAAAGAGAGGGCTCACTTGTCATCATGAACAGGAACACCCCATTCTTCATCATGATATGTCACGTAGATTAGGTCTGCACATGTATATCACCACCAAGAGTATAGGAAAAGATGTTAGGCCCCCCCTCCATTTTTAAAACTTGTTTATTTTTTTTTTAAAAAATCCGTGACTTCATAATTATCGTATTTTTTGAACCCTTACACCTAAAATACCGGAAAAACCCTCTCCGACCACCGCTTAGACCCATCTTTGTTGTTGTTGTTGTTGCTGTTCATGCTTACACTTAAGTACTGGAAACGACATGTGTAAGTGTGTTACTCGATTTGTAGAATTTATGCAAGTAGCACTTCATTAACACGAAACCGGTTATCACATACCATTCCTGATAACTAAGTTGATCCTAATACGATCAGTGAGTATTTTGATATATCCAAAATGTTTTGTTCAACAAATATAAAAATTCATACATGTTCAATGACATTGTGAATGGAACCAACAAAACATACATCCATGAATACAAGTTGATGACGAACCTGAGCTAGGGGTAATGAAGTTGCACCTCTTCTCCATCCTCGTGACCCTCGCCTTATGATCACCTCCCTTAGTCCTCCTCCCATAATGGGCAATCCTCAGCTTCCTCATATCAGGAAGCTGTAACTTACCCGCCAACGCGGACGAAGGCGGAGAAGCAGAAGGAGTTGTTGTTGTAGGACTCTTGACAGGGGGCCTGGAACCAGTAATGGGTGGTGATATGGGCTTAGGGGAGATGGGGGGACTAGGGGAGAGCTTTGGTGCTCTGGTCACAGGTTTGTTGGCGGTTGTAGTGGTGGTGAGGGAGTGGTTGTGGCGGCGTTGGAGGCGGTTGCAGGTCGGTTGGAGGACGGGGCGGCCGTTGATCCTGGCGACTGATGAAGGGTGTTCCATGTCTGTGCTGCTGCTTCTGTTGTGGTACTGGTGGGTGTTGGTGTTCGCCTTGGATGAGCACATTCTTCTTTGTTTTTGTGTTTTGTATGGTGATTTTGGTTTGTTTTCTGATAGAGAAGATACAGAGATTTTGGTGGTGGTTTTGGGACTGTTGAAGAGAAGAAGGGGAATGCGATTTATAATGGGAGGGAGGAGAGGGCAAAGAAAATGCAGAGCAAATGAGGAGTTCTAAACATAAATACGAAAAAAGAACAAAAGAAATCAAACTTTTGCACCCAAAAACGGACTGGACTGCACACCCCTGCCGTACATCGATTGCGTATTTCGCTCTGACATAAAAAAAACATCTTAATTAATTCGTTTCTCAACCTTCCTTCTCTTAAATTTATCAACATTGCCCATTCCAATTTATAATAAAACTTCATTAATCGATTATGGTTTCTTTCCCCTTGGATTCAATGGAATAGAATGATACATGGGGATGTGTCTACACTAAGCGCAGCAGGGTGCACCATACAAAGGGGGAGTTGGTGTAGGAGTGGGCTTGGGATGGAGACTTGGAATCCTGCAATGCCAAGGTGGGGTTGGTTGCCAGACTGCTATCCTCTGCGATTCCCTTTTTCCTCGTCGAGGATGGCATGTTAGCATGGCACGGCGTGTGGGCTGAACTGTGCTAGCCTGGCCCCCTTCCCTTCCCTCTCGTTCCCAGCATCATGTCACGGACAGATTAATTTATGATGTTCACGTTGATGAATTGTCTAGAACTCTCTGCATTTCTCTAGACAATTTCATACTTTTCTAGGGGTTTTAGGAATTTTCTAGAATTTCCTAGAGTTCTCTGGAGAATTCCATGTAAATATCTAAGAAAAATTGTTTAGAAGACTCTTGTTTGTTCTTAGAAGGAGAAGAGTATGGAAGAGTGTAGATGCCAAATCTAGAACTCTCCATGAAGTAATATATATAGGGTGAGGCCTTTGGCCAAGTTATCTCATCTCATCCCAAGCAATCCTTAACTCATTCCACATTCTTGTAAACTCTCAAATCTTTGTAAGTTCTTAAGTGTTCTTAATGCAAACTTGTTTTCAAGTTCAAACTCTCTTGTGTTCTCAAATATCACCTTTTGGGTGACGAGTAGGTTGAGTTCAAGCGAAAGTGCGAGTAGTTTGAGTGCCGTACGGATAGCGAAAATCTAATCTAATCCCGTGACGACCTGCTAGTCCATCGCCCCAATTAAGCTTTTTATGATTCACCGAGACCATTCTATAATTACCTACTCATCTCGAGCAATAACCAGTGTTGACGATAATTTTTTTGATGGAATTTATTTGTCACTATATGCAGGGTTCTAATTGGTTGGAGATATATTCCAGGAGTGACAAATAATGTTGTTAGAGATATCTCTATATGGTAATGGAGCACAACTACCTTTGCTGATCGATCAGGCTTCGCTTGGTTGATTTACAATGCAACTGATTTGGCTGACATAATTAGCATGACATTAGAGGTGTGCCTGTAATCTTCCATGATCACCCACCAAACAAGGAGGGCAGGCAATCAAAATTCAAAAGCATGTGTCTGTCTCCATCTCGTGCATAATTATTTCGCAATCTGGTTCGATCTTTCATCGGAGTCCATTGATTGGGCGGCTTGGATGACCACATAATCAGAATCATTATCTTTGCTTCATGCCAGTTTCTTCCCACAATAAAATGAAGTATGCGGTAGCATATTTGGCTGTCACAGTATCCGACATCTAAGTTATTCCTTCTATTATTGTTTGAGTTTAGATACGAAACTCTGTGTTTGCTAAATGATTTCCGAGCACAAACTCACACATGTTAGACTAATCGACACATGTGCTACTAGTCGTTCCTTCTAGGTGTCTACATGTAAACCCCAAAAAATAACGTCACACTTGAAAGAAAGAGCAAAGAACTCATTGAAATCTGAGAAATCTACTACACCGTAACTAATACACATAGTTTTTCATGTCCAAATTCCAATTCATTCGGCTTTGAACTGCCATTTTAGACCGAACTATGCATTGAATTACAATTTGTCGCGAACTATGCATTGAATTACAATTTGTCGCGAATGCCGTATTAGCAACATGGTACAAGGAATGTCGATGGCACAATTGTTATGTTATGCATAAGTGTCATTATAGTCTACAGCTCTGCCATTCCCTCTTTTACGCCAACACTATCATTCATTCCACATTGAAACTTAACAGAAAGCCATTTTTGAGATGCTTCAATCAGTAACAAATGTACACAAATCAATCAGCTTTCAACTAAAAACAATGCTACATTTCATGTACTCTCCTTGCGGTTAACTCATCCCAAGTAGAAAGAATGAAAGTGATTGAGAAGCACAGAATTGGTTAAAAAGTTCCTAGTCTAAAACATGTTTTGTACAAAGACGGTCCTCTTGAACAAGAACTCGTTCTGAGTGATCATGCGTCAGGATACGCTCGCACCACATCTGCTATCTCAAGTCGACATACAGGGCATTTTCCGCTACTCCATTGCAGTTCATGAGCGCAGTTATAACAGGTGCACATATGCCCACATCTACAGCAAATGATTACCATTGTTTGTTAATACTAGCTTTTTCGAAACTGGAATAAGATCGTGACGCTATTTTGGGTATCTGAGTTATACCTGTATAAAAGAGCGTCCACCTTCTTTTCATTACAAATCGAGCAGTTACCCTTTTTCCGCGTCTTTTTGCCTCCTACCTTCTTCTCTTCTCTGTCTGCAAAATATAGAATCCTCGCAGTAGTTAGATATCAGGATTTGAAAAATAACAAGATATACAGCTGATGTTCAGTCTAAAGTGAAAACAAGAAATATGGTTCATATTCAGTGTCATTAGTAGTCACCTGAATACCTCAAAGCTGCAGAGATCTCCTCCCTAACGAAGTTCTTCATGTTCACTTGCATATCCATGCAGCTTTTCAATGACTGGCGCAGCTCAGACATCTCGCGGTACAGCTGCTCCATATGTGCCTTAAGATCATATATCAGTTCCATTTCCTGTAACAAGGAGTACATAGACTTGATCATGTATCACGAGTAAGGACAACTGAACATATAAGTCGATGATAAGTCGATGCTAGGGATCATTGGAAACTTACAATTGAAGAGATGTTCTTGAAGGACGAGTCTTCATGAGTATCATGGTCAGAATTGATGATTGAAGATTGTTGAAAAGGTGTAGATTCGATACGTCCAGAATCATCGCTGCCTTCATGGTAATGACTCCATGGTGTTTGTGGTGATGGAGGGGTTTGTCCAAAATAATCACCAATGCCATCCTGATATGATTCAGGGTGTGGAGTTCGTTCATCGTCTGCCTCCTGCGCATGTTCATCATCTGCCCTACCCCGTTGTTCCTTTTCTCGTTTATCCACATGTTGTAGTGCCTTCAGGAATTCTTGTTCTTCATCTTCCCTCCCCCGCTCATATAGTTGTGATTTGTTTTGCTCCTCCTCCTGAATGCCTAGCGACTCTGTATGTGACATAGATGGATCTTCGTCCTCATTCTCGGATGCATGCATTTGCCTTCGCCTACATGACATTAGAAGTTGATCCATCCTTTGTCGGAAAGCGCTGGAGAGTGCATCTGAGACACAACTCCTGTACATGTATACGTTGCTTGAAATGAGAAGAGCTCAATAAGGGTACTATTTCACATCACCAAGATTTTCTTGTATAGTGCTACTAGGTGGAGTCGGCCACGTGAATCACAACAGACCATTCAGCTAGATCTTTTGGAGTCAAGGGCATGCAGAGTAACAAATATATATAGCAGAAGTTGATTCTCATGTGAAATGACAAATGAAAAGAAGAAGAAGAAGAAAAAAAAAAACAGAACCTGACATAAGATGCAAGGTTTACCGTTCAATGAGCTGCCGTATGTCCTCCTTAGTTGAGGGACTCTCAGATATCTCCTTATACCAGGCTTGCCTCAGACCCTCCCAATAACTGCGAGGCCGAGAAATATCACTAATCCAGTCAAGATTGGCTTCGCTATATTGTTCATCATAATCCTGCCGTTCATCATATATCAGTTCTTCTTCCCAGTCGTCGTTATATGATGTCTCTACATAGCTAGAACTTCCTTGGCAAACAATGTTGCACGTTCCACAGCTGGTATCTTGCCACATAACACCTGAAGGAGGGATATCTTCCACTTGACGATCTTCTGATGCACACAGTAGCGAGTTATCTGCTGATGTATTGTTGCAGGGCGGCAGCTTCTTAGTTTGTTCTCGGGAATCAGCATCTTCATGATTAGTTTTCTCATTACTCACTTCTTCATGATCGACAACTTCATGCTTCATTTCCTCGTGATTAGTTTCTTCATGATTGGTTTCTTCCTGATGGATTTCTTCATGATCATCTTTCTCTGGATGGGTTTCGTCAACATTATTGAACTCTTCACAACTATTTTGCTCGTGATGAATGAATTCCTTGATCTGCTCTTTGGACGTGGAAGCTTTTTCAGCTAAGTTGCATTTGGAAATAACTGTCGGAAGGCTCTTCTTTTTAGCTTTGTCTGGCTCGAATGCTTCGGTTAGCCTCTCTCTGAGAGACAGGTAAGTAGTGTTAGAGAAAGACAATGGAGATAAAGTCAACTAATATATTGTACAGTGGGGTATGATTACCAACAGATTAGTCCAAATGATCAGCTGTTACTCTATTTATGTATCCACGTTCGCCTGAATTCATGCACATGACATGTATCACCAAGAAAAACTAAAACTCACCTTTGATTGATTAAACTTGATTTATGCTGTGTCCTAACCAATCCAGCCGACCTGGGAAGGAGACACTGTTGATCTTCCGCTAATTTGTCCTGCCTCAGAAACCTCAACCGGAGCATCGCCTGGAAAACAACCACACCAGTCAACCAAAGGCATTTATCGTCTACTCATAGCTTTCTCATTCTAATTATGACGCACACACAAATACTACTGAAAGGCTTTGGTCACCTGAATCCGACCATGCTGTGAGAATTTAGATACAGCCTGGCGTGCTGCTAGACCTTCAATCTCCTTATGCCTTTCTCTCTCCATCCTCATAAACAGCTCAATGATGGCTTGCCTCCCTCTCAGTCTAGGAGAGTGCCCAACAGGGGAACCCCCCTTCAGATCTCCACCTTGCTCCAGCACAATGCGCAGCCGAGCCAGCTGTGGCAAAACCATAGGTTTTTTCTGCTCATGCTCATTCTCATTCCTTGCTATTCCACGCTTTGCCTGAGTTACGCTTGTCCATTTCCTAATGATATCAACAACTCTCATCCTCTCACGTTCGCCATCTAGACTAACTCCTTCCATGCCATCGGCATCAGAAGGTAAAGAAATCTGATCACAAGAATGTACTGTTCGATCAGATTCCCGATCTCCAACAGACTCGGACTCTGTCTCATTGTTATAACAAAGATGCGCCCCTGATTTATAATCTCCTGTAGTAGTAGTTGTCTCGCAAGCCTCAACAGAACAAGCATCATCCATACTGGTCGCAGAAACAGAACTAGCCCTGCTTCCAACCATCCCATTTGTGTTATTCTCATTCTGCTTGTTTTGTTTATTGTCTTGTTTCT
>JAOVYX010001725.1:0-12397 GCA_035668315.1 Drosera spatulata | reverse complement strand
CAAGCAAAATGAATAAATGGCTTGCAAGCTAAGAGGGCGACTGAAGTCTAGGTCGTCTCGATGTACCTGGTCTTGTTAATAATGAAGGATAATGTATATTGAGCGTCAAGTTGCCGCAAAATTCACTGTGCCACGATATTAATATATTTTGGTTTTAATTTTTGTTTATTTTTTTTATGCATTTCGATCTATATATGTTTGTTTTTTATTATTTGGTTAAATTGTAAAATAAAGTTAGAGATTGAATCGAGAAACCAAAAAAAAAAGCAAAAGAGCTTTAATTTGAAACCATGATCTAATGAAGTGGAACCCCGATTCTAATTGGCAGCAACTTGGGAGATTTTTTATTGAGAGTTGAAATCATGGTTTGGTCATTTGAAGTCCATAAATTTTATTTAAATTTCAAAATTTTAAAGATTTGGATTTATTTTCTCAAATAAATCTCCTAAATATTTTTAGTGTTGGGAGATTAAAAAGGGAATTGATGCGTGTTGTGACAGACACGTCAAAATTAGAATTTATATGTATTTATTTACACTCCAAAAATATTAAAATTAATATAGTAGTGGAAATAAGGGTCAAACTCATAGGAACGGTCGTAATATTTTTTTTATCACGTTTACAAATTATTAAAATTATGAAAACTAAAATTGAGGGATTTTGTAAATTAAATGAATTAAATCATAATTAAACTAACTAAATTGCTATGGACATTGAATTAAGTTGTAAACTATTGAAAACAAACGTAGAAAACTTTCATAACTCTATCTTAGCGTAGGGATTAATCATTGGTTGATTATTGTTCGGATTCGTTAATGATTGGTTTGATTATCAAAAAAGAATGTACAATCAGCATAACCAAACTAATCTAGCATACCAAAAGATTGGGGGATTTTGTAGATTAAATGAATTAAATTATAATTAAACTAACTAAATTGCTATGAAAATTGAATTAGGTTGTAAACAATTGGAAATAAACGTAGGAAATTTTCATAACTCCATCTTAGCTTAAGAATTAATCACTGGTTGATTGTAGTTCGGATTCGTTAATGATTGGTTTGATTGTAATATAAGGGTCTCTTATATTAAGTTTTTTGGAATGTTGATTACCAAAAAAGAATGTATCATCAACCTAACCAAACAAACTAACGTACCAAAAGATTGGGGGATTTTGTAGATTAAATGAATTAAATCATAATTAAATTAACTAAATAGCTATGGAAATTGATTTAAGTTGTAAACTATTGAAAACAAACGTAGGAAACTTTCATAACTCCATCTTACCTTAGGGATTTATCATTGGTTGATTGTAGTTCGGATTCGTTAATGATTTGTTTGATTGTGATATAAGGGTCTCTTATGTTACGTTCTATGGAATGTTGATTATTAAAAGAGAATGCATAATCAACTTAACTAAACTAACCTAACATACTAAAAGAGAATGTATCAATAGGTAGATCAACTTATAACAACATCTAAGTGACTAAGTCAAATGTAATTATAGAGCTAATCATGGTATAATCAGTGTATAAAGTCACTAGGTAGTCATTTTAGGTGAAATCATGCATCAACTATGATAAAGATCCAACCTTTAACATCAATCATGTTTAAAACGAATCTGATTTTGTTAGTTTAGATAGATAATCTCATAATCCCATCACATAGACTTCATTATTAGGTTTCCTACTAATAGATCTACTCACTACAAACATTACAACTTCAATGATTAGTGAGAACGTGATCAATAAACATGATTGCAATCATTACAATCATCAATAAACATGCAAACATCGTCATCAAACTAAAAGAGAATAGTGAGAACGCGATACTTGCTATAAATAGACAATCTTCAATGATTACAACTCAAATCCGAAGTAGTCCAATCATAAACACCTTGATCTAACCTTAAAAATGATAAAAGAAAAGATGAATGATGAAAAAGTGATCTAATCTAAAGAGTTTCATCGTCAAAGACACCCAAAAATCTCCCCTAAGAATGAATACAAAATATGGTATTTATAAAAAAACTAATAACCCTAATAAAAAGGAAAAAAATCTAGTAAAAATTTCGAAAAATCTTGTAAAATAAAATCTGTTACAGGCGTGACCAAATCCATCACAAACGTGACCATCGTTGTCTTCGAAAACACAATGTATGCACTGTCACGGGCGTAACGGATGCTGTCACGGACGTGACAGACCCTAAAATGATCGAAAATAGTATTTTTTTGCTCCGAACTACGTCTTGATCAATGATATACCTTATGTAACCCTTATATCATCATAAAATACTTCAAATGATATCATTTTCACCTCCAAAATGGCCTCAAAGTGTCGGTTTAGCTTCAAAATAGCTCCAAACGTCTTTGAACAACATTGTCATCATCTAATGCACGTGAGCATCATCAAAAATCATCTAAATCATCTTCAAGGATCACCAAATCATCGCACTTCATCTCGATCATATTCAAGCGTTTTTCATCCTTTTGCACGAATCACTAAAAGCCGTTTCTCTCGATCAAAACTACAAAAAACACATAAACAACAATATCAAAATTTGATCCGTCGTGGGATTCATCATGGAATTCTTCTTTATCATCTATCTTCATGTTTTCTCAATTTCTTGTTTGTTTCTTGATTCGACCATGAACTAATTTCATGGATTTGTAACAGATTTAATCTTTGTTGTCGATGTTAGACCTTTGAGTTATTTTAATGATTGATTATTCAATTTTGTTCTTAATGCTTTCAATTGATTGGCCACCTTTTGAATAATTCGTGGATTTTATTTTTTTTGGGAGGAAGATAGGGGTTTATACCGTGGAATTGAATGTCGTAGGTTGAATGCGTGACAGGATGTTATATGCGTGACTTGTGTAATCGTTACATGAGAATCCATCAATCGTAGTGGTTTCTTAATTGTTCAATGCACATAGGGATATGATATATTAGTTTTTAAAAAAAATTTCTATCGAACTCGGGAGAGATTTTAGGATAATTTTGAAAATTTTTATCAAACTCGGGAGAGACTTTAGGATAATTTTGGAAGTCTCGACTATCAACCTTATAATTAATTAAGTCCAACTAAATGTAAAAATTGAATCTGAAGCAAATACGGTGAAATCAAACACCCTAAACCTTTAGTTTTATCGAATCCCATCATCTTAGTTGTTAGTAATTTATTTCATCATCTACTTTAGTTTAGTTCAAAGTTTATCAATCATAATTTTATCTCATTCAATTTAAATAGAAATAACAATTGTTATTCGCAAAATATATTTCCGTTGGACGATATTTCACTTACTACTATATTACTTGTTAACGATTGCGTGCACTTGTGCATATATTTTTTCTTGATAATTCGGAATGCTGGTTGCTGAAAACCATGTCAGCGGAATCATTCTCTCTTTTATCTGGAGCTCGGTTAAGATTAAATGCAACTCGTCCATCATAGATTTTACACATAATGGGAATAGCTAAATTCTGTTGTGTCGACTTTACTAACAGTATACGTAATCGTAATTGATGAATTTAGATGCGATCGGGCCAAGGGCCAAGGTTGTGACATCGATGATCTAATGTTAAGGATACTAATATTAAACTTCTTCGACATTTGACAAGCAACAAATATGCTAAGGAATTGTATGCATCACCAACAAATACGCATTTTACGAAGAAAAGAAATGATCATATGTTGTTTGGTAGGAAGTTAGTATTGTAGTTGTATGATGATAGTTTTAGCAATTTGGATTTCATTGGGATATGCTTGGCAAGTTGATCCGAATTTAAATGAGAAAAATAGAGGAGGCCATCCCATCGGACATCTGCAAAATATTACTGCGAAAATTAAATTAAGGAAAATAAAACCACCATGAAAATGATTACGAAATCTATTATATAATAAACGAAAATGATTAAAATTATAACTTAATAGGATATTAATACATCTAATTTTTTTATCAAATAAATAAATTATCTAAATAGTTTTTAAAATCGAATATTTTTATATTTAATTTTTTTTATCAAATACATAAATTATCTAAATAGTTTTGTGAAAATTCTCCACAAATAATACTTTAAAAATTTATTTCTAAAAATATATCATTTATTTTTATAAATTTTCATAAGATATCTTTTCATCCTTATCCCACCCCCATCCCACACCCACCCTTTTTCTCCTTCCCAGTACGCTTCTCCCCCACTTCTCCTCACTGCACTCGGCTCCATTGTCATCGTCGTCGCACCTCTCCTCTCATGTTGAAGGCGGAGGAGGTGGAGTGGAAAGGGATAGGGTTTCAGATCAGAGGATTGGGGAAATCGATGACATTTGGGCATAGCTCTGTCTCTCCGCGTCTTCCTCCAGGAACACAACGTCTACTTCCTTTCGTCGAGGCTTTCTTTCTTCTATGTGAAAAACTACAGTAAATTAATTCAACGACGTAGGGGAACCGTACCAATGTTACTGCTACAGTAGTCGAAGAATCGACAGTGTGCACTATATCATCATCTTCTATGTGTGCAGTGGAATCTCAAAGTAGGCCGGATAGGTCTATGACGTTTTCAAGGTTTACTGAGAAGCATCGATCCCTTTTGAACGCGTTCATAAGACAAAAATCACTTTCGATGATGTTGAAAGCACCGGGACTGATTGATTTTGATAACAAGAGAGCATATTTTCGCTCTAGAATCAGGTAAGAACATGAGCAACAACTTTCTGGGCCTCTTAGAATTAGTGTCCGACGTGCTTATGTGCTTGAAGATTCTTGGGAAATTAATTTAAAATCCCCAATAGAATTTTAACTTAGCTTTTACCCCCAAAATAATTTGTCATACATTTTGCCCCATTTGTAATATTTCCTACACTCCACACCCTTTTCACCTTTTTTATATTAAAAAAAGAAAAGGAAAAAAGCCCCAACGTTCTTTTTCCTCAAACCCAAACCATTTCTTCAAGCCTAAAACTGGATTCTCACCTTCTTCTCCTCATCATGGATTCTCTCCTTCTCCTCCCCCATCATATATGTAATTTCAAAAAAAATCTTTTGATGGAAAATTAAGTCTTGGGTGTTTTGTTGATTTGATTTGTATGATTTGTAGGAACCCTAGAGTTTAAATCAATGGTTGGACGGATGTCACAAACCTACACACCCATTTTCATTCTAATTCATAATCACATAAATCTCAAAGAAATTCAAGCAAAAACGAACCAAACCCACCAATCGAAGAACCAATGTCCAAGACCAATCAAGTTCACGTAGAAATCCAGCAACTAGGTGTATGTTCTTGATCTCACCTTTAGCCCCTTATGCACAATGGCGTCGAGGACTGTGATTGCTTCTTGGGTTCGACCCAATTCGAAAAAGAGCGAACCGGCAGGCAGAAGCAGCCAACAAAAGATTGATTAGAACAACGATAATAAGATAGAAGGTGGAATCTGGAAGAGATAGGCATGAGAAGCTGCCGTTTGCACTCACTATGATCCTATCGCACGTCAATCAGAGCTCCAACCAACACGACATCGTTCTCTTTTGTCTATGGCACCAAGTGGATGTTTGAGTTGTGATTGGGATTCTAGGGTTTGAAGATTGGGTTCTTAGGATTTGAAGGGAAATTGATTTGTGGGTTTGGATTGATTAGGGTTTTCGATGGTGGTGGAGACTTGGCGGGGAAGATTAAGCTCGCCATTGTTGAAGGGGTTTTCGTTATTTGGTTTGCAGATCACTATGTTGATGTTGTTGTTTTGAGATGGCAGGGAGATTTAGGAACTGAAAAGGTGTGGGCAAGTATCCTCGAGTGATCTTGCAACGATATCTTATCCATTTCGATACCCTTCCAGAGTTGCTGTCTAAACCTCGGGCGAATCATCGGAGATAATAGCCTCTGATTTAAGGGACTGGGTATTGAAGTTCAAGAATGATTTTTGTGTCATGAATGGGAGTGATCAGACGAGGATGCTCAAGTTGATGGGATAAGGAGTTCGTATTGGTTGAGGAGATGATGAAGTGGGCGTTTAGATTTCGTGTTAAGCGCGGATAATTGATAGATTTGGAGGTGGAAGATGTAAGGAGGTTGCATTTGTTGAACTATTTTGACAGGTTAGTTACCTCAAACGCTTCACGCTATAATTGCTGAAGGAGTGCAGGAAGCAGGTGTCGTCGAAGACGAAGCTACATGAAAACGCTATCATGAATATATACTCCCGAATTGTTGTGATAATGTACTGAATTGTTGGTGATGATATACTAAATAGTTGTAATGATGTACTTATGATTTTGGTGAATATTTACTTCTATTTGTGGGCATATATACTGAAAGCTTGTATGATGTATTTGTTCGCGACTTTGTTTATCACGCCTAAACGCAAGTATACAGGTCGTTAGCAAATAATAAACGAGCATGTGAGTTATCGTCCCACGAGGACTCAAATCTAGTGATCGAAATATGAATAGTGTTTTTTGTGTTAAACAATCAAAATATGATGAGTTGTTACATGACACTAAGGGTTCTACTAACTAAACTAAGCTAATTAAAATCAAACGCACACAAATATCCAAGATTGGGGTTCTAGATATGTGAAAAGATAGGATTGCGATTTTATCTTCCGATTGTATCTAGTCACTACATCGTTTCACTGGCCAATTATGAGTCGTGATTATAGATGAATCTCTAAGATGTAATCTACACTCTCTCGAGTCCTAGACTACGTCAAACTAAACGCCGTCTTCAACACCTCTCGGTAAGAGGCCGTCGCGTTATGGTGAGCATAAAGTTTGTGGGTTCCTAACGTATCTCCCACATCACGCAAGCGATCTCTCGATCTCGCGTTCAACGTGTGGGTATGTGATCGAGTTCTCGATACGAAACTATCATCTCGGAGTCAAATCATATCATGAATAATAGAACAAACGATCAATTTGTCGAAACATTAAGCATAACCACATACCATAACCACAAAACAATCAAAACTAGATTAACAACATAAAAGTGACATCAATATAATCATCCGACTACATCACAACCCTAACGCAAGGTTTAGCTCATGATTCAAGTACTTAGATAATTCAACAAACACCTAGCGTGCATAAAAATCATCATAGTATAAACGATAATCAAAACAAGTCAAGAACGTTAAAACCGATCACATGATGGAATCCGGATCAATCCAATGAAAACTCTCGACGTCGCTTTGTTCCCGATGAATCGTGTCCGTTACCCCTCAAAGAGATCATCCAAAACCCTCTTTTTCGTGTATGATGTGGTATGAAGTTGGATGGATTGATTTGGGACCAAAGGGGAGAATTTATAGTCATTCATGCTTGAGAGAAACTCGAGACACGCGCCTGGACGTGGCTGTACACGATATCCGGGCTATTTGTTCTTTTCACTGAACGAATGTTGTTGGGCTTTTGGCCTCGCGCTCGGGCGTGGTGAAGAGCTGTACCTGGGCGCTTCACGTTTTTTCAAGAATAAGGGGATGTAGGGATTCTGACCTCGCGCCCGGGCATGACTGAACACGGCGCCCGGGCGCTTTGTGTTTTTCCCTGAAGCGCAGCATCCTTGATGATTGGCGCTTAGGCTTAGAATAACCTTGTACCCGGGTGTTTTGAATATCACCCTGAACCTTTGCTTCGTCCTGTTTTGTCCGCTTTATCTCTACTCAATCACGCTCGTTTCCAATGTCTTTTGACTGTCCTTTTGCTTAATTACTCCTACAAATCACATTGAGGCATCAAAGGTCACAAATATTGCCAATATGACCAAAATCAATACCATTATGCATGTAAAGATGTCGAAACGATACTAGAAAAACGTGATAAAACTCAGCGTGAATCGAGTTAAATGACTCCCCCAATCTTGAGCTATTGCTTCTCCTCAAGCAATGAAACTCAGACGAAAACAACAGGGAACATGCTAATGAACTAAACGGTTACAATCCCCGTAATTGGGTGTTGCCACTCATTATATTATGCAGGCCGATTTATCAACCTCGTGAAACTACTTGCATGAACTCATCCTACTTTCATAATATCAACCCATAACACACACCTCACACCATCCCATGATCGTGAGTATCATTTCACATAAACTCTCAATCATCATCATGCAAGGATAAGATTTTCGATCCTAATAATACATCTAGGAAAAAGCATTCGTGCACCAACCACTGTCTTACCCGAACCAAATGTGTAATTGTGATCCAAGTTAAGGCTGAGACCAAGAAAAATTCAAAATAGGGAAGAGGAGGTTGGTCATTTGGTTATGTGAAGTTTTGGGTGTAGAGAGGGTAGAAATAAAGTGTAGGTCAAAGCATTAGCATACAACTAAACCCATCCCTAAAACAAGGCACTGTGCCTAGTCTAAAAACAAACCATGTATTCACAACCGCATAACAACTCTTTTCTATTTCTTTTTCTTTTCTTTCTTTGTTTTTTTTTTCTTACATAAACAAAGAACTTTGGCATCACGGCCTGGACACATTGTGTGCCGTTTTAACTTAACATTACGAGAACAAAGGCTCTTTCATCTAGAGACATTGTGTGTCATGATACATCATCTCGCATATAACCCACCCCAAACAAGACTTCACCCTCTTATCGCCGTCCTGACTCGTACACGAATTAGGGTTCAAAAGGGACTATTCTCTTGGGGAGTTCATCATGGCATGAATAAATAAAGAGCAACTCCAATGATGAGTGCATACAAGCCCAATCTAACCATAAATCGCATACATAAGATGCAATGGTGGAAAAAAAAATAGAGGGGAATGAGGTTAGATCGAAGAAAAGGTCAAAGGGGTTCATGACAAAACAAAGATTGGATATCAATGATCAACAATTACACATCTCATCGCCTTACCAACTAACCAAGTGCCTAATAACTTCAATCTCAATATGTTATAAGGATCTAATCCTATCGTTGCCTCTCTACTCGTGTTTTCAATTCCCCCATATCGTACTCTATTATATTAGGGGTACGATCTAATGAAATATCGGATGGAATATCGCCATAGGTTCTATTGGAGTATCAACTTGGGCCATCCTACGTTCTAGGACAACCCCCTCGTCGTCTTGTTCAAGTATTTAAGTACATTCTCATGCTCCCTAAACCTCATCAAACTTCTTAAATTCAGGATAACAAGTATAACCCAAAGCACACTGAAATCCCAAATCAAAGTCATGATACATCAAAAGACAATTAAAAATTCAAGTACATGCCGATCAAGTTAAAATAGAAATGAACCTAAATGCAACTCTAACTCTAGACACGACTCCACTAATCTAGCTCTAACTCCCTCCCCCAAACTTATTGAGGAGCATGCTCCGAATGCGACATAAAGGGAAGAAGAAAAAGAGTTAGAGTGATATAACCTTGATGTTGCTAGTCGAGATGCGAGCCCGATGGGCCTTCATCTCCTTGGTGTGCGCCTGGACCATTGCAATGGAAGCGAGGACGCTGTGGTAGCTCCTAGAATGTATCCCACTTAACCCGAATAGAGGCGTGGAACTGACGCACGAGAATCTCCTACGAATCCCAAATGTGCTGGAACCTACTCTCGATCATCATCCGAATGTCCGTCTGTTCCATTCGGATGATCGCTATCTCTATCCGAAGATTCGCCATCTCCTCCCCTATCCGCCCCATACGAGTCCCTATCTCTGGCGGGCCCTCGATCTGGAGTGGTGCTGGCACATCCTCATCCTCATCATCATCACCGTCCTCGTCTTTTACAGCTGCTGCGGCTATAAGGTTGCTGCGGGGTTGGCGTCGGATCCGGTCGATGCAATTCTTATCGAGGTTGGAACCCTTTAGGTCGATGTCTACATCGTTGGTCACAACCCCAACCTTGAGGCATGAACCCACGATGAGACGGGGGTGTGCCACACGGAGGAGAGTGTGGTTGCTCTTGAAATCGCGGACATATTCCCGAAGAGACGAGAATAGGACACAACCCAAGTTCACCTTCTCCTTGCGCAGGAGCATAAGTAGGGGTTGGTCTGAGCGGTTCCTGGAGGGGAGAATTTTGTTGATGACAAGGTGCTGCATAATACGAGCTTCCTTGGTGAGGAAACTTGCATCGAAATAGATGGGCAGAGTCTTGGTGGATGCATCGAACCTCCATCGAACTTGGGAAAGCCACCGACAGAGATTTGGTGACGACCTCGGGAGTGCGGCTAGTAACGAGGTTAACATGGCCGTCAACAATGGGAGGGTACTGAGGTTGAAGATTGGGCAACTCGTAGAGCTCGTTGATCGGAGCTTCATCCCACGGCACTATCGCTCCATGGACCTCGGTGAAGGGACATTCGGGAGTGTCGGCTGTGTTTACATAGAATTTGCCCACGAGTGACTTATAGGCCGCATGATGTTGTTGATGAAAGATATGCCAGCCTCGATTGTCGATCCACTCCTCAAAATAAGATGTGTCCACCACTCTCTCGACAATGTATTCCCGAGCAAAAATTGCTCGAAAACGCTCAATGGTATCTCGGGATGTGAAGGTGGCAAGTGTGCTTGTGCGAGCACACTTGCTCCTCGATATGCCGACTTTCTTTCCCTTATCACGTCCGCGGGCTATGGAATCATCAAACGAGTGAATTTACCCACACAAATCATACGAATGATATCCATACAAGATATCGATTGTAATAGGGATGCATTGCAAGGCTAACGACGTGTTTTCGTGATACGAATCCCTAAGTAGCATTTTATCGAATACCTCATGTGCGCGCTTTCCACATCATGCTCAAACCCTAAGTGACCCAAAATTTACAGCAAGGGCAATCCACACACATCTAATTTACGATCCCCGGCATCCAATACATCCATCTTCACATAACTTATCATAATTCCCACATTATTCACAATCAAACCCGAACTTCTAAACCATGAAAACATCCCAAAAAGGCATTAATTCATGACAATTTACGTAAGTGATACAAAGATTAGGTAATTACCTTGTTGAGGCAGGGGATTTGGACGAAAAATTGAAGATTTAAGAGAGGGAGCGTGATTTCGGAGGTATGGATGGTGGTTTGGAGGGATGAAGGTTGGAAGAGATGAAAATGAAGTTTGGAATGGGCTCGGGTATATGGCAGTCAAAAAGGACCCGACCACCGGGATTTGAGCTTGTCCGGAAAGAGTCTCAATTGAGAGTTATAGAGTTGAACCTTTTGTCCCGAATAGAACTCCCAGTTGAGAATTTTCTTATCATGCCATGCCTTTACCGGCTCCTTGTAGATCTTGGCGTTCTCATAGGCTTCATGGCGGAACTCATCAAGCTTGTTGAGTTGAATAAGTCGCTTTGCACCCGCTTCTTGCATATCAAAGTTTAAAAATTTTTGTCGCCCAATAAGCTCGATGCTCCAACTCGACAGGAAAGTGACATGCCTTCCCGAAAACTTATTGATAGGGTGAAGTACCTATCGGTGTTTTGAAAGCCGTGCGATAGGCCCAAAGAGCATTATCCAATTTCTTCGATCAATCCTTCCGTGATGCGTTGACAGTCTTCTCAAGAATTTTCTTCAATTCACAGTTCGATATCTCGACTTGGCCGCTTGTTTGGGGATGGTACGGTGTGACAACCTTGTGTTAGACTCCATACTTTGCCAAAAGAGAGTCGAATTGATGATTGTAGAAATACGCCCCTCCATCACTAATGATTGTTTAAGGAATACCGAATCTTGTAAAGATGTTTATTTTCAGGAATTGCGTTACCACCCTGGCGTCATTACCCACTTGGAGACATAGTCCACCGCCACGAGAATATATTGATGCTTGAAGGACATTGAAAAAGGCCCCATGAAGTCAATCACCGATACATCAAATAGCTCCACCTCCAACATCACATTCAAATGCATCTCATTGTGAGAAGAGACATTCCCGGCTCATTGGCATCGATCACAGCTTGCAACAAAAGCATGGGCATCTTTGAACAAGGAGGGCCAATAGAAACCAGAAGCTAATACCTTAGCAGCCGTCTTGTTTGATCCAAAGTGGCCTCCATACTTCGAATAATGACAATGGAAGAGAATGCCGGACAACTCCTCTTCTGGCACTCTTTTTCTAATGATCTGGTCCGCACAATGCTTAAACAAGTATGGCTCGTCCCAAATATAGAATTGAGCATCATGGAGGAACCACTACAAAAAAAATTACAATTTAGCTACGGATAATTTTAACGACGGAAAAAATCCGTCGCTAAATATACATAATTAACGACGGATCCAAAGCAAAAATTGCTGCAGAAAATTTTAGGTATTTTACGACGGAAAGTCAAAGACCGTCGCAAAAATAATACCAATAGCGACGGCCTTCTGTCGCAAATGGTTGTAATTTTGCCTTAGAAATTTTTTGGTAAAAAGTGTATGAAAAATAGAATTAGCGACGGATCCGTCGC
>JAOVYX010001724.1:0-12397 GCA_035668315.1 Drosera spatulata | reverse complement strand
GTAACGTTCATCGTTCATAAATTTTATTTATGCGTTCGTTGCATACGCTTCGTACGTATATTTTTAATCCAATATGTATTTTTAAATTTGACAAATGTTGGGTTATTACAACACATGTCAATAGAGAACGAGGGAGACCTAAAAAATTATGAGAGAAACCTTGAAGTATGATATGGTTTATTATAATCTTATAGAAGACGATGCACATGACAGATTGGAATGGCGCCGTCGTATTCATGTAATCGACCACACTTGATGGGATAAAGGTTTGATTTATTGTTGTAAATTGAAATCTAGAGGTTGAGATTCGGACACCTGAACAGGGTCACTGAGGAAAATGGGCGTGTAGCCGTGAGAGCTTCTTTGCCGAACTCCAGATACTGTAATACTATTAGGGTACATCATCCCAAGTATGCTTCGGCCAGAAAAAGGTCCAGGTTCTTCGAAGTAATTACCAGGACGAATGGAATCTGCAACATAAACATATTTGTTATTTGAAAATCAAATGTTAAAAGGATCTTCGAACCAATAAAAGCCAAATTATGTAAACCGGGGAAGATGTGATTGTGCTCGCCCTTGCAGCTCACGTACCTGCCTTATTTTGCAAGAGACTGTCCTTATTTTCAACATCTGGTATGCAAGAATCCACACCCAATGGCTTAGTTCCCAATCCATTATCTCCATTTGTCCGGACTCCACCTGATCCATAATAGCCAAATCCATTATACCTAATATTATCATCCCCTGAAATATTCGGGTGAAACGTATCAGGCTTGAATAGTGTCCCCTGTGTGGATGTTCCTTCTTCAATATGACTTCCAGAGTTGCCAACTAAATCAAAATGCAGCTCATGAATAACATTTGCTTCAGTTACTGATGTTGAAGCATCTCTGAGATGTACTTCATCCTTTTCTTTCTTCGGAGGTTTGGATAAAAAAGCAGCGAAGCTATCAGCAAAGGAATTGAAGGCTTCAAAAGAATTTGTCGGTTTTAATTCATACGAATCAGAAAAACCATATAGGCCTTCAGCATTCTCAACAACTAAACCAGCGGGTATGCCAGCTGCACCACCAAATTCGCTAGATGCGGAGGCATCCCCGTGCTTAGAAATCTGTTTTTGACCATTCTCCAACGCATGCTTCTTATCTGCGCTGGAATTACTGGTTTGAGTCTGTCTTGTAGAAGCTGTCGTTTTGGCTCGATCTGCAGCCTTTTTCTTTCTGAATTCTTCCAGCTAAACAAAAAGAAAGAATTAATCCTTGGAACCTAAAAAGAGGTATTTCATAAAAACTAAAGCCATAAGAAACACACATTCGATGCCAGAACTAAGTAAAATGTACGAAAGGCATTACATACAATTCAAAATGAGCACCACCATTACTAGGATTACAAATTGGTTCCCCTTCGTATAAAGAAGGATACTTTCAACTTACCGCTTGAAAACACATAAGAAACACACTTCACTAAACCTAATCAGCTCATTACCTGATCACAGCATATCCTAATTCCTATCAACATCAAGGCATTGGCATCCAGCCAGCAGCAACATGACAAACATCCAAACTTAACTAATCAAAAGTTAAGCACCAGCTCTCCATGACATACATTAGCTTGCCACTAGCAGAGTCGAAGAAAAAAGAGAAGCCACAAGCATCCAATACTTCACACCAAACCTTCTAAACGACAGTTGAATAGCCCCACAATAATAAACTCCATACATGAACACATTCGAAGCAAAATTCATTTCTTTCATTCGAACTCGCAGAAAAATCCCAGCCAGCCCTCTATCGTAGCTTTTCCTTAGCACCGAAATGCAAGACAGAACAATAAACGAGCAAAGCAATCACATCTACCACAACCACTAACAATGTCCCCGACCACGACACAGGAAACAAAGCAATCACATCAAAACTGATCAGTTCCCAATCAAAACCACACAAGAAACCGATTTCCAACACCGAAATCAGTCCCTTACCCTGCGCTTGCCAGCTTCCAAGAGATCCTGTTTCCGACTCGTCGCGTTCGACAGGACCTGAGCCGACGCCATCTCAATCACACACCATCTCACAACACCACCACTCGATCCCAATTCCCAAAAATTCAACCAAAAAAAAAAACCCTAGAAGATTTGCGACCGCGAATCGAGAAATGCAAATGCGGAATACTAGAAGATCGCAGGGCAAAAGCCCTAGAAGATGATGCAATGCTTGTGCTGGTTAGTGTTGGATCTGTCACCGGCCGCCGGCGGCGAAGCGAGCCCACGGCATGGTCAGACTTGGGACGTTTTTGCCCCTCTGAATCGCGTTCAAATTTCACTCCCTCCCATCATAATTTATCGCCATTGCAGTGACCCATTAAAAAATTACCATCCGGTAACTCAAATTATCCTTGGGTTTCGATTTACAGTAGTTGCAACACATGGTATTTGTTGGGGTAAATTTTGTCCCGTGTCATAGACATATTCAAATATTATTATTAAGTTTTGAATTTCAGTTCTGAATACACAATATAATTTTGTTATTTTGTTAAAGTTTCAAAAGAAAACTTTTCAAAAAATGTATTTCATGATACAAAATGTCTAATTAGTACAAAAAATTGGAATGGAGGGATACGAATTTGTAAAACTATGAAGTTGTTTTTAAGAAGGAAGTGATGTATGAAATCTTATTTTTGAGAGACGGATTCTTGAGGCTTGAGAAAGACCTGACCTTACAATGGCCCATATTGACGCTGGCAAAGTCACACAGTCCTTTTTCAGATCATAAGTTTACGCGTTCACCCATGCATAAAGCATTCAAGAACTCTGTCGACTCTACAACATGTATTGTTTAATTCAGATATAATGAAATCATTATTAATCAAGTTGGACCATATGTTCAAGCACTGCCTCAGCGATTATGTCACACGTCCATCATCGCCAACGTCGATCGTCACTCCCCTCACCTATATATATATTCAACTCTCCTTTATCCACTACAATCACCAAACTCTACATAGCAAACCTGATAAACAAGTTTCCAAGAATCACAAAAAATCGATAAGATGGCCGAAGCGAGAACAGTCGATAACAAGCAGATAGTCCTGAAGGAGTATGTCGTCGGATCCCTGAATGAGCACACATGGAGCTGAAAACCAGCAAGATAAACATTGAAGTTAAGGATGGCGCGGTTCTGGTCAAGAACCTTTATCTTGCTTGTGAGCCGTATAATATGATCTTCATGAGGAAGCCTATTGGCCCGGGAATATCCCTGGAGCTGGGTTCGGTAAGTTATAAGCTGGAGTAACTTCTTTGGTTTCGTATTGGTTCGTTTGGGTTAGATTTTGGAAATGTTACATTGTTTTTGACTTGGAGTTGCTTCGGTTTTGGTAGCCTCTTACAGGGTATGGAGTGGGCAAGGTCGTGGAATCGAAGGACGAGAAGTTCAAGAAGGGCAATCTGGTTTGGGGAATGACTGGATGGGAGGAATATAGCGTGATTGGCAATACACAGGGTTTGTTCAAGATTGAACACACTGATATTCCTCTCTCGTATTACACGGGAATCCTAGGTAAGCAGTCAATTTGTTCGCGTGTGTATGCCTTAAATTTGATTGTTTTATGAAGATGATACGCTTGTGAATAATCGAGATGTTGGATCGTCATTCATAAGCGTGCTTCAAAAATTCAACAGGATATGAGATCTAGACCTCTACCACAGAGGTCAAGTTGAAATCATGACCTGATTCTGTCATTCTCTTGCAGAAGCGTGCTTCATAATCGTGTTACGAAAATTCATCAGGAGTATTTATACTCTAACTTTGGCCTTTTTGTAACGTACACTCTGCAGGCATGCCTGGCATGACGGCCTATGTTGGTTTTTATCAAATTTGTGCCCAAGAAAGGCGATCGTATCTTTGTTTCATCCGCAACTGGCGCGGTCGGTGTTTTGGTAGGGCAATTCGCCAAGCTCATGGGCTGCTATGTCGTTGGAAGCGCGGGTAGCAAAGAAAAGGTAGATTTCTCTGATAATCATGTAAATAATACTTTCGCCAAATCATTAGTTTCTTCAGATTGTATAAATACACTGGAGGATCATTTGACAGATTGTTCAGCTAAAGTACATGTTTGTGCTATTCATTTTTAGCATTTGAACTTTTGGCCTTGCTTCAACATTAGGTTGAGCTATTGAAGACCAAGTTCGGGTTCGATGAGGCTTTCAACTACAAGGAAGAGCAGGATTTCATTGCTGCCTTGAAGAGGTAATTAAGCTTATGTCGAGTGTCATAGACAACTTAATGATTTTTAACATGAAGTACGAGTAATGTGTATTGGCAAATACTCATCGGTTTGAGATGTTTAGGCATTTCCCGGATGGAATAGATATTTATTTCGACGATGTTAGCGGGAAGATGCTCGATGCTGCCTTGCTCAACATGAAGCATCACGGAAGGGTTACGTCGTGCGGCATGATATCACAATACACGCTTCAACAAGCCGAGGGTATTCACAATTTGATGAGTCTCTTCCTAAAACGACTCCGTCTGCAAGGGTTCGTGGTCTCGGACCACTATCACCTTTATCCTGAGTACCTGAAACTGATTCTGCCTCTCATCAAGGAAGATAAGATCTCGTATGTGGAAGACATTGCCGAGGGCTTGGAGAGTGCACCTGCGGCTCTTGTTGGCATCTTCTCTGGCCGCTCTATCGGCAAGCAAGTCATTGCAGTTGCACGCGAATGAATATGCATGAGATATATACACATTAATCATGCCGACAGCATGAAACATGTACTGTTTGTTACTTGAAATCTAAATAAAGCATTCTCCCTGGTCGTTTCCCACATTTGAGAAGTGTGTCAGAAAGAGATTGCTCATAGTATTTTTCGATCTTATGAGATACATAACACTAAATCTTGAAAACTCTAACAAAGGCTACTACTATATACATGGAGAAACCCTTTGGTGAAGCTATTCTATGCTTGATGTAAATTCTGTTAGATGAAACGAGATGATAATAGCGTGGCACATTGAAAGAAGTTCACGGCATTTTTTTCACAAAAGGATGTGAAGATATCTACAACATCACGCCTATGTTAACATTACAGGTTCAAGGAGCTGCTCCTGTCCCTTGAAAAAAAAAAGCAAAAGAAAGAAAGAAAGGAAACTGGATTTACATCAAGAAAAGACATTCAAAGAAGTAGGCATGGATGGTATTCCGTCTGCTTGAATGTTCTCCTTTGTCAAAACTTTGTCCTCTGGTCATATGACAAAAATATTGTCAAGGTGGTATGATTCTGGGTATCTCTGTAATAGAACTTTGTAGTGTGATACCTGGTTATGGTTTACAACCAAGGGAGCTTGAAGGTGTCTTTCCACCAACCCTGCTTCGAGCAATGCGAAACAATTTTGTCTAATCGCAAAATGATGTCTGCAAAACTTGGTCTAGCGGCAGCGTCTGAACTCCAACATTCCTCAACCAAACTGCAGATAATCACGATATCTGATGGATTAGAAATTTCTCTTTAAGCATATCTCCTGGGTGATAAAAGTAATTCGACCTCCGAAAACACAAAAGTTAACAACATCATGAAAATGCAAAATTGGCAATGAAGTTAGGAACATACGCTTTGAGATCTGGCGGGTAACTTTTGAACTTCTTCAGGGGAGGTCTCTTTCCTTCCAAGCGTATCGCATTTGCTGCTTCTTCAGGTGTCTTGGGGTGGAAAGGCTGAACTCCTTCTATCAACTGAACCATATGAAAAATCAGTATAAATAACATGTCGCTCGCCAATACAGCCAGGATATAACAACCTGAGGCTAAATGCTGTATATGGTGAAGCTAGAGAAGGAACATACACTTGTCATTTGACTACTCTTTGAATGCAATGGATACACAAGTGAGTTATATGGAGAAGAATCTCTACCAGGAAGTATATCACAAAGCAAGATAGAAGTTACCTCGTAAAGAATGATCGTGAACGAGAATACATCTACACTCTTGTCAAAGATTTCATCATTGTGCACTTCAGGCGCCGCATAAATACCTGAAACAGTGTCACGTTGAGATAGCATCGTAAGACGAACCCGACCACAGAATATTTGAAGCCATTGAAACCAGAAACACACTGGAAGATAGTTCACAACTTACTTGACAACAACTCGGGATTAGACTCTGGATGGGCTACCTTAAATTTGTCAGCGGATATTTTCGACAATCTTACAGATCCGAACCCTGCTATCTTCAGCTGCCCTCCACTATCCAGCAAAATATTTCTGGCACCTTAAATATTTCAACTATTAAAGAAGAACCAACCATTCATCGGTCAAAACAAAATAATCTTTTGCATATGGTTATCTTACTTGGGCTTTAGGTCACATAGGATTATCGGATCCGGTCTGCACTCGTGGAGGTAATTCATACCCCTGAAATGGCATTGAACCAACACTATCCATCATGTGTTTATTGTGCTTCTAGAAACTTTATTTTTCAACAAGATAAAGATAAACAGAGGCATGCCTTGCAATGTCAAGAGCGAATCTCATTGCCTTTGAAGGAGAGAGCCGTGTTTTCTTCTGTAGATAGCTAGCTAGATCACCCTGGCAATGTTCAGTCAGTATACCCAATCTTAGTTCAAATAAAAAGTGACAAGTATATGAACTGATCCAGTGAGATGCATATTGACTGATGAAGTATGTAAATCTGATGCATAAGCAACAACGATGTGCATAGGCGACGGACTCTAGTTATGGCTGCGTCAATACATGGTGACGATACAAGAAACAACAGTCACCTTAGGATGATATTCTACAACGATCATCATCGGTATGTTTTGGGTAACAGCTCCAACAAACTGGATGACATTAGGATGTCGAACCTTCTCCAGCAATGTCAATTCATATTTGAAAGCATTTCTACAAAGTTAAGAAAGTTTGTGTCATGACTACTGCAAGAAGTGATCATCGAGCAAGGAACTGCCCCGAAAAGAGAACAGAAACATCTTTGTATCCTGCAAATTATAGGAACCGAGAAAATAAAAACTAGGGGCCTTACATGCATTCTGGGTCTGAATACCTCTCCTTGTCGAGTATCTTTACAGCAACTTTTGTACCATTCCATTTGGCTACTTGATACCACCCCTACAAAATGGAAAAAAGAGATATTCATATTCTGCATCTGCAGAAACATAATGTATAAAACATCAACAACTTAGTCTGATGGATCGAAAATGTAAGATCATGCCTTTGCAATGCCATCACTCCTTCGGACCTGGAGCTCCAGCGGATTGAGCTCATACTCGGGAACTTCTTTAGGATTTGCAACAGTCATGGGAGTTTTTCTAGTTTTCTGAATCATATCAGATGATCATATATTAGTCCCTTAGAACATATCTAGTATGCGATGATGATAAAAGAGTTTCGAGTCATACCGGAACTTTGGCTCCACGTGCTTTCAAAATGTTATAAACATCCAAGTTGCCATAGTACTTTGCATCTGCAGCCGCCTGTATTTTGCAAAAAAACGGTCAGGAATCATAGTAAATCATAAGAACTCATATCAAAATAACAAGAAGCTTCCTCATTTCCGTGATATGCCAACCATCAATGAAGTAAAATAGACACCTCTGTTACATATGACTAAAAGCAGAAAAATACAGTGTAACCAAAAGCCGCCAAAGCCTTCTCATGCCTAATTATCCTCAGTAGTTACCTTGTGCTAAATGCATGATATTCAACATGATTCAAAGTCATTATAATAATACCAATCATAACATGAACCTGCTATATCAAATTGAACTTTCAGTAAAATTGGTTTCTCAACATAATATGAAAAAGAGTCACATGAGAAGGTCGCTCAAGATTGATGACGTGTTTAGTGATCCAAAATTGGAATTCTCAAGATAATTGCATATCGTCCTACCAAACCCTAATGTTGAGGAGTCCGGAACAGATAATAAAATGTCCACCATGGATCTTAGCACCTAACCTCAATCAAACATATTTCGTCACAACATCAAACCACAAACCCTAAAACTCACAAAAACCAACTCAAACAACCAAAATCCACCATCATCAACCATCCAACCACATACCGTGCTTCCCCACCGATCCCTGGCATCAATATTCGCCTTCCGACTCAACAACACCTTCACAACCTCAACATGCCCCTCACACGCCGCGATATGCAACGCGGTCCTCCCATCGAGATCAATGCTATTCACGTCGATCCCCTCATCAAGTAACTCCTCGACTCCCTTTACATCCCCCTTGCACGCCATGAACAGCAACTGCATCGTCGAGTCCAGGTTCTCGGGTACTGCGAGGGGCTCGTCGGAGGGGACCGAGACGCGTCGGATCGGGTCGAGGGAGGATTGGCGGCCGAAGCTGAACCGGATCGTGTTGAGGTGAGGGTCGAGGGATGATTGGCGTCGGAAACTGAACCGGCCGGAGGGTTTCCGCATCGATCCGGTCGAAAACTGGCGCGAGATTCCTCGCTTGAGTTGCGCGGCCACCGCCTCCATGCTTAACTGATCGATATCGTTGCAACTCGCTTGCTTCGTTTCTAAATTGTATGAATCATTTTATGTCCTTTCTTTGCTTCACCGGTTGATTTTGAAGAGATTGGATGAGCATTCAGATGATGGATTCATCGATGAGTTTTGGAGGATTGGATGAAGGAAAAGAAATGGATGAAGGAGAAAGAGGAAAGGCGGAAACGGAATGGGGAGAATACAATTCCCTTGAAACGCGGTTGTTTTGTCATTTTAAACTTGGGAACCGGTAGTTGGGTTTCTTTCCTTCTGTTTTCAGCAGCACTTTTATCCTTATTCAGTTATTCTTACTTCTCCCGTCATAATTGGATATCTCGTTCGTTTCAAAAAGATATATATTTTTTTTATCATGACAATAAAAGTTTTAACTGTTATTGTGGAAGCATCAAACGTTATTTTTTGAGAAAATATCGTAAAATATTAAGGATAATAAACGTCATATAATATAACTGTAGGCTATTGGAAAATTTAGATCGTGTCGTTAGATACATAACAAAACCCCTCAAATTACGTGTTGAATAATATAAAAAGAAAGAAACGTTACAATAATTATGAAACGGAGATAATATTATTTTCTGTAAATTTATCGTAAAGTATCAAAGAAAGATGAAATCGTGTACTCTTAGTCAATGTCGAAAACTTTGGTCGTGAAGTCGCTTTGTTAAACAAAACCACAGAGTTTTTTAAAGTATGTTGCATATCGACAACTATAATAAAGTTTTCTTTATTTGGTTATGTAACAAAATTTTCTATCATTCTATATGAGGAAAATAGTATTTAAGCCTCCCTCAATTATTAATTGGTTGTATTTTATCTTCTGAATTATGAAAATGACCTTTTTATCTTCTAAACTTTAAAAAATCTTAATTTTTAACACATAATTTCTTGAAAAATATATATTTTTTGATTAAAAAAAACCCTGGACATGTGCTCATTTTCAAAATTAAAAGGATTATGTCCAAAAATTTAAAAATTAAATATTATTTTTTCTTCGATCTATGTATTGTCCAATTTTAACTAAGCCTTTTTGTTCCCTATATAGCTTCACCGAGCAGCCACTAGTACAGCAACTACTCTCAGTGTTTCATAATATAGAAAACATATTGATTCGACATGTAAATTTATATATATATTGAATTTTATGTAATTTGTTGAAAAAAGAATATTTTTTGAGTAGTAGTTGTGTTTACTATACCAATTGTAAAGGTGGGAGTGAGTGTACTGTAACAATGATAATTGTTTTGATATTTTTATGTGAAAAATTATTAAATATAATATGTTTATTTTGAAAGGATCCAAATAGACAAATGTTGTTTATATTATGGAATGAAAAGAGTACAAAACTTCAATACAAAAATCAAGCAATCATGAGAAGGGAAAATAGAGTGTATGTCATAATATGATATGTCTAGTGAAAAATAAATGATTGAGAATAAACGATGAAAAATAAATTATTTAGATTAAAAAATAATATTATAATCTCAACCCTTAATTTATATTTTAATCTTAACCGATCATTTATCACTAAATATATCTATATCATAACACACGTTTTCTAAACTCATTTGATAAATAGTTATATTATCCCGACATTCAATCTTAGTGCATCTTCACATGTACAAGGGTCACACTACCTAAGGAAAGCATTGAAGGTTCGTGAAAACGATACAATTAAACTTTTACATCATGGTTTGAGTGACGAAAAATTCCATCCCTTCAATGAAATCTAAAACTCGGATTTTATCAATAGAATAAGATATCCTTTCCCCTTAGTTGAAGTGCACTTTCCACCTGCCTAGCCACCTCTCACTTAAACTTTCCACCTCCCTACATTAATAATTTTTTCTTTTCCTAATCCCACTTAAGTAAAAAATCAATTCACCTGTACAGAGAAAAAAACAAAGGTTATTGTAATAGGGAGTGATATCTTCAAGGTAATATTTAATCCATCCAAAATATATTACACTCGATAAATTTGAAAAAAAATATTCTTTTCTTATATTTTATTTTGGATGTATCATTTTTTGTTTTGAAATTATCATTTTCCTTCTAATATCATCCTTACCAATTTTTTATCATATCTTTATAAAAAGTTAACGAATATATGTCATAACACATCTAATCTCCAATGTGTCTATATAAATACAACGATTGAGATTAAAAATAAACACTATAAAAAATTGTATCAGTTTGCGACGAAACTAATCCGTCGCAAAGAGAAAAAATTATGTCGCGGAGATAATTTGCGACGGAATTTACGACGGCATAATCCGTCGTCACAAAACCAATAATTTACGATGGATCCGTCGCAATAAATTTAAATTTGCGACGGATTGATTTTTTCCATCGTAAAGTATAATTTTTTAAAATTAATTTACTCTGCGATGGAATCCGTCGCAGATAGTTATTACAGTAATTTCTTAATACAATTAAATAATTAAGAATAAAAGCATTTTATGCGACGGAATCCGTCGCAGATGTTATTATATGTGCGACGGATTCCGTCACATAAATAAGTGTATTTTAGAATGAATTTCATCATTTGTGCGACGGAATCCGTCGCAAATTTAATGAAATATGCGACGAAATCCGTCGCAAAGATTAATATCATGAAATATAACTTAATTATATTCTGCGACGGAATCCGTCGTAGAATGTAAGTTTTTTTTAAAAAAATAAATAATAATTATAAAAACTCACTAAAATACATGTTTAAAGATTACAATGTCACGAATAAAATCCCTAAAAATTATATTCCAAAATCATATAAAACAGAAAATAACAATAAACATATAAGTAATACAACCCTATATATGTCAATGTCCGACTAAGCCGAGATGTCGCTGCTCCGGAGAACAGGAATCATCATTTGGACCCGAAGAGAATCTACCTATATCAGCGCCAGCATCTGCCTGACAGGTGGAGTTAGGGCCAGCGCCCATCTGCCTCATCAAGAAAGCAATTTTAGTCTGCATCCGTTTCATGGCCTGCTGCTGGATGAGAACCTGCTGCTGCAACGTTTGATGCTCCTCCAAAGATATTCCTGATCACGAGCAAACTGTGACTGTGACATGAAGATAGCAGACAGTTGGCTCTTCGGGTAGAACTGAGTGACAACCGACCCAATAGCGTAGATCCTCCCTTCTGTGGCCTTACGACCTCGATGTATGCCTGGAAAGCGGCTGCTGCAAGCTGCTGCTGGGAGGCCTCCGGATCCATAGACGAATCGGCCTGCGACTCAGGATGTTGAGCGAATCGCTCCAAAAATGAATCCTGTGAATTTCATGCTAACGAGTTAGAAAAGAAATAAATGAACATAATTAAAAGATAACAATTAGTGAAATAAATGGTTTCAAAATTCTTACCCGAAAACGGATAGCCGTCTCGTCGACCATAGGAATGTCAGCTAGTGATTTCCCCGCTAATATGACCTCTACAATACTCGGAGTACCTGACTTCTTATGGGTCTCCACTAAGAGCTCAAACTTCGTCGCCTTTCTCTTCAAATCAATCTCCTGAAAAATATTTCAAATAATAAATACGATAAAATTTTGTAAAACACACGATGTCAAATAATTTAATTTAAATATTCCTGCTTACCATTCTCTCTGCGACGACGAGGGTTGACACATAACCCTGGGAGTGTGTACCATGTCCCTAAGATCGGTTCCTTACGTTAATTCTCGATCTCTTCAGGATCTCAGGGGGCATGCCATATCGATCCATCAGGCGTATACAAACATGAGGCGTTAATGTTGTAACCTTATCCATTTGTAATATTTATTGGCGCGTTCAACTAATCATCCCAAATATTTCATCGTCATATTTGATTTAATCATCAAATATTTTCTTGGATTTAAATATATAACC
>JAOVYX010001723.1:0-12397 GCA_035668315.1 Drosera spatulata | reverse complement strand
TGAAGTTGTCTATACTCTCCTTCAAGCTGTTGCTCTTTGGACATCAGCTTCCCAAATGCGGGTGTGAAATTTCTTATTGTGACACCCGCTCCCAGCACATAAGCCTGCAGTACAGTTAAGTAGTACATGAAGTAGAAATCTTAGCATGAGTTATCTTCTGAGGACAAAGCTAAGTCTTTACTTCAAATTTGAAAAAAAAAAAAAAAAAGAAAAGAAAAAAAAACAAAGAAACAAAGCAGCATGTAAATTTCGACTTACCAGTATCCAAAATACATATTTCGGGCTGGCATATGAGCAAAGACGCCAAGTATAGAGGAGGGCATCTGCGACCGCACTAAGATCATCTTGTACAAGTTCACTTAATTCATTGCAAAACCTTGGTATATCACTAGCAATTCGTTGCTCTGGGTTTGTTATGCGACCATCAACATGGGATAATTTGTAGTAAGCCATATTCTGAAAGAAAGATAAGAAAATTTCAGCATGATCATAAGCAAGATGTCTACCTAAACTCGTATAACATATAAGTAAACCACCAATTGGCAGAGAAAAATAAACAACATAAAAAATCTCTCTGAAAATAATTACAGATACAAAATGTACCTCAAAGTAGTGTGTATGGACAAGCTTTGTCAAAATTTTCCTGAACCGCAGACTTAAGGCCCCTGTTATGAACTTTGAGGTGGACTGGAAAGTTGATAGAAAGAAACATAAAAGAACATTTTCGATGATCAATCTGAAGAAAGATGGCACGCGACGTAGGAAGGCAGCTCGAAATAGAAATCCCTGCACTTTAGCCAATCTATTGCTTACTGCAGTCCTGAGTACCTGAAAAATCAATAGATATTAAAGGAATCTTCTAGTCTTTCATCAGTTATACTTCTTAGAAATCAATTTCATTTTATCCATCATGTAATCTTCAGGTAATGCCTATTGCAACGAGAAAATCATAGAAGTTGAGCATCCAGATTCAAACAACAGTTCGAAGCATAAAGAACCTGAATTGACCCATGAATCAACATCGAAGCTGATCAAGATTACAAGCATTATAACCCTCTTCCCTCACTGTTTCCAGAGCTAAATCCTAAGCTTGACATACTATCAGTGTTTATGCTTTTTTCAGCTTCAGAATCACACTTCAATTAGTGATTCGAAGGCAACACCCCCAACCACTACCCAAATTTCCTTCTCTTCGATTTTCAATCTGACTTAACAAAACATCTATGTTCTATTATCATGGGAGACACACTGACACCACATAGTGGCTTTGAGTGGATAATAATTAAGTTACATCAGTAGAAAGCTTCAAGTAAGGAGTTCTCAAATCTTAACGACGTTTATCATATGAAAGCAGAAGGTAGATGGAGATAAGAGAAAACAAGCAACAGATAAATACGAAAAAATTCGGTTTAGATTTGATCTAATGATCCTCCGGTAATTATTTCAGGCTACTTTTATACTGCAGGATTTATAGCCAAGGCCTTTTCTTATCAACATGGATAAAAAAACGGAAACAAGGAAGAGACATGAAAACCAAAAGATAATCACAGTATGCATAACCAAAACATAAAAACTGGATGTCATACAGAAGAATGCTTACCACTATAAAAACTAACCCCAAAAGGTCCCTAACGCCTTTTCTTCCTATTTGTGACAGAAGAATGGCAGTTAGGACTTGGAGAGACCTGAGGGCATTCTTCTTTTGTTTTTTCCCCTTGGAAGCATTACGATTTACTCTGTCATTGTCAAAATCCTCCTTCGCACTTCCAGTGCCATTACAGTGACCCAAGGAAGCAGCCTGCTTATGGGTGAATCTAGACTGCAAGTATGCAGCTGTGCCACCAGCAACTAAGATTCCAGAGGCAATCAGCAGAGATCTCCTGAAGGAGAAAAAACTTTGCAGGTTAAACGATGGCACTGCGAACAGAAGGTGATAGCTAAAGGATGATAAATATAGAATATCATACACAAAACAAAATCATAAAATACTATAATCCTCAAGTAGTAATAAGCTGTGACTATATAATGGAACTTTCTCTATTTTTACTAGAACGGAGGAAAGCATACTCAACTATCCACTATCACTCGTTCATTTGCCCCCTCATAAAAGCTCATGAACCAGTTACTTGTGCTCTCTCTAATAACAATCAATTAACCACAACCATGTAGGGGACTAAAGTGAAAAGAGTGCGACTACCATTTAAAGAAAAAAAAAAAAAAAAAGAGTACATTCAAAATCAAGTAAACATCACTAGGGACACCCTAGGGCAATACAAAAAAAGGGATATAATCCATCTTTACCTTTTTGAAGCAAGAAACTTAGGGCCATGCTCTGTTAACTGCAATACTTGAAGGGAAGGCATGCTTTGAGATAGACCTTCCTCTGTGAATGACTACTACACACTGATGTTTACTCCCTAGGGCCAGATATCGAAAGAAATAAAGAATTAGTCAGTATACATCCTTCGAAACAAAAACTTCTACAATCCACACAACAATTAACACATAAAGAAAACAGCAGTGAACCCCTAGAATCATGGCTGGTAATAGATCACCTACTCCAACTTTAAAGTACACACTATTCCCCTCATGCTTCGGGATTTTTTTTTTCCTCTTTTTTTTATTTCTTTTAATTTTTTTGCTTGTATGAATGACATGTTCCAAAGATCAAGAGACCGTAAGTCAGTGGCCCAAAGTCCGGGTGGGTTTTATGCTATTTCCCCAAGAAATAAAAAAGAAAGTTCCCATCCCAACATATGCCATCAGAGTGTGTGTAGAAGGTGGTATGAGTCGAATCCTAGTGACTCCTAATCCAATGGATGACAAGGAGAGACCGATGTGTCTTCCGTGCTCCAAGACAGAATGACTTTCACATGAAATGGTGTATCAAAATACAGATATTACTCTTTGTTCTACTATTGTATGCTCTACTTTTAGCAGAAGGGTTACAGAAATAAAATTTATAAATCTTTGAAGAAAGGTACGCTAGAACAATAAAAAAATCAGGCTAGTACTCGAGGAGTCAGAATGCAATGTCATCGCCAGATAAACATAGACATACCAGATGATGGCTTCAATCATACTGCATCATAAGAAGGGGGAAAAGCACGCATATAGTCTTCCACTGGGAGAACAAGCAGTAACACGTATCTCAGTTGTCCAGCACCGTACTTGAGGAAAGGTTTTAAATGTAAATTGCTTTGTTTATGATAAAACCCAAGCATCCAGATGAACCTTTGGAATTCATTAGAACACACCAAGCATGGTAAATTAAGAGTTAACTTGATGTCTCAGAGAAATAGGGATAATCGCACAATCCATAAGAGTACCAGTGATGGAAGAAGTTGAAGGGAACCCAACAGCTTGGTTCGATGCAGAAGAGATAGGTAAATAGTAAGGTTCATCAATTTGCAAATATCATGATCGCAGTCATCTATCAATGGGGAGAGATTTATCTACCAGCCGTCACTAGACAGTGGAAATGATGCAATAAGAAGTATATAATATCTTCGTTAAAAAAGTATTGAATAGTCATAAAAATAAACATGGAATCACTTAAAAAGTAAAAACCTGACATATGTCAAGCGTAGCATATGACAAGTACTGCAACAAATATGACCGTGTCATTAACAAGTAATGCCAAAAAGAATACGATGTATTGAAAAAACAAATCGTCCAAATAATTCACCACCCTAGACTTTCTTGTCATCCTCTTCCCTATCTTTTCTTATACTATCGCATCCATTGGATCATGTTGATCCTAGCCATGACCATTTCAGAAAGAAGAAACAGACAATGCACATGGTCACGTCCTTCGACTTAGTACATAGTTAAGTCAAGTAATTCTTCGCAGTGAGTCGACGACTAAACATACAACGCATCATCAAGTCAAGTTATTCTGGGTTTTTCTTCATCAAAAAAAAAAAAAAAAAAAAAAACAGGTTTCTCGAAGCCTATTTATCGACTTATCATGAACTAGTTTCAATGCAAGAAAAGCAATTCGCCTAACTCTTCTAGATGTAATCATTACATACAACTCAGTGAACTACTTTCTTCTTAGAGAAAGACCTTGCAATCTACACACAAGACATGTATGTTCCCATCGATCGCCCCAACACAAACTCCAACCAAACTCATCCCATCATCGAACCGAAACTCATATTCACTAACAACCACAACAACACAACAAGAATCACACAATCAGCCTCACAAAAACACACGAATCACAACCGATAAAACCGCTTAACCGCCGCAACTTTTCACACATATCTGTCACGAAAAAAGCATGAACCACATAAAACGACAACCAACTCCTGAATCACAGCATCACATAATCACACACAAAAACACAATCAATACACACAATCACACGCATAGCATGAAACACAAATCCAGCTCGATTCACAACATATACCTCAAGCTCGAAAGCTCAGCGATTGAATTCGATTATCATGATCATGATGAATTTATGAATCGGAGAATCGATGGAGAAACCCTAGAAACGAAATTTGTCGGCGAATTTGGGGGGAAATGAATGAGATCAGCGAGCGGAGAATTGGGAGATCTTTCTTGGTTAGTCGTGTGATTGATTTTTATGACTATGACTTGTAGAGAATGGATGGATGGACTCCACACAAACACACTCTTTTCTCTCTCAAGGCACAAAGCTAGTTTGGCTATTCATTCAAGCAAAGCGACTGGACAATGGGTGGTGAATGGATTTATGAGCCTATTAGGGTAGATTTAACTGATTTTAACTTTATCAAGGTATTGGATTGATGCATTGTTATTGGTAAATTAACTGATTTCTTCTCCATCCAACCTCTATACAAATTAATGAACGATATGTTTGAAAGTTATTTTATGTTTAATTTATTTATTGTATTTATTTTTTATAAATATGATAATGTCAATAAAAAATTTATGAAAATAATCTTTATTTTTAGGATATGATCAATTTCGATATTTTGTTGAGGATTTCGGAAATCAATTTTTTTATTGTGTCACAAGGATTAAATTACGTATGCTTCATCCTTCTTTAACCAATTATATAGGAGTACGAAGTAGATTTTCTCTAAGATTTATGAAGTGGATGTGGTGAGTGGATGAAAAACAATGCATTGAGCTTTTATTCATTAGGGAAAGATGGTGAACGTCTCCTTTATGCCCTCACTTTCTTTTTCAAAGCCAGACATCTTTTTCATTCATGAGATCATGACTTGGAAGGAAAAATAAGCAATTTGAAGTCCATCTAGTCTACATTTTTCCAAATAGAATGTCTAAGTTTTAAAAGTATACAACATGTAAGCCACAAAATTGAGGTTAAGAGTCCCATTTTTCACATATATCGGACATAAAAATGGTCCACAGCCTAATGCCTTATGGGTAAACAGATACATTAAGGAATCCTAAAAATTAAACTCTTTTTTTTTCGGTTAGAAGAAAATGCATGGTCAAAAAAAAAAAAAAAGATAGAATGAAGATGTACTTTAAGATGAGAATCCATTAATTAAGAGGTCCATTAGCATTATTTGATTCAGGTTTCAAAACATATCTCCTCAAGATTCAATCTTCATCGTTGATTTCAAATAAATACGTTTAAGTTTAGATATGTTATGACGTATTTTTTATTTTTCATTTTTTTAAAATAATTTCGATATTAGTGAATTGATGTTTTTTATTTTTTATTTTTGAGTAAAATGTCCAATTGGACTTCTAACTTTCGTTGCCCATATCTCTATTAATATTAGAAGGACCCATGGCAGGGTCTTTGTGCATAGGTTCCAGTCTAGGCCCAAACTTCAGCCTAGAATACATCAAGCCCGCGAGCAAGAAGATCTAACGGGCCGAGTCATCAATCATATTGGCCCAGGTAGCAGATGAGAGCCTAACAATATTAGCCCTTTTCACTAATGTTTGGACCGAACAAATTAGGCCCAATAGTCCTATTATTTGGTGATCATAGGCCTCGAACCAGCGTTTCAAGGGAAAAAAAGATTTGTGATTTAACCATAGATATTGCTATGTATGATTAATCCATTGAATCTTTAAATAAATGGTTGAGACTAAAAATTTATCTATCTTTAGGTTCAGAATTGAAAATTTAATCTCAACAATTGACTTAAAAATTCAGATATAGTTTTATATAATTTTATATATAACTAAGCACAAATTCACCAAACCCTTCAAATATCTTATACTACAAAATGTTTATCCTTGTCCGATTCATATCTGCTGGCTGGGTGTGGTGGACCATATATTGGTAAAGCAAGTCTTTGAATGATTTTCGGATGGGGTGTAATGGGTTGTAGTTGATTCAGTGATAAACCATGTTGTTTCTAACCTTGAGGTTATGAGTTCGACACTTGAAGATATGTGAAAATAGTAAAAATATACTCCTTCTGTCCCCGTGAAAAACATAATAAATTGATTTTGAATGCGTGTCGATGTAAAATTTGACACATTTGTATCGACATTATATAACGACGATCAAACGTAATTTTTTTTGTAAATTTATCGTGAAATATCCATAGTTATGTAAGTTACGTATTTTAACTTAATACACATTGCGGGACGATCAGACGCGATTTGATATGAAAACGCGACTTGTGTTTATGCATATAAATAATATAAAATATGTATGCGTTATATTTTTCGTGAGACGAAGGAAATAGTTGTTTTTTGCTTATTGTCTATATGACAATACTATCTAGTTGTTTTTTGTTTCGTCATTGTTTACATTTTACGAATGTTAATGGATACTAAAACATAAATAAAACTGTTTACGAATATTAACGAATACTAAAATATAAGTGAAATTTTCATTATATATTTTTAACCAATTTGCGTTTTGATTTGGATCTTTTCCACTGTCACAAAAATAGTTTTAGGGAAACAAATGGCATGGCTTTGAAGCATTAGCATGAGATGTCGTCAAAAACAACATACTCCACGGAGACACAGCTTGGATTGGATGACCGGAACCTTTGAAATAGTAAGAATGCAAATGAATACCCTTTCAAAAAAAAAAAAGTAAGAATGCAAATGAATGGGTGATCCTTTAACGGTCAAATTTCCCATCACGGGTTTTTGTGGATAACGTTAAATATTGGAAGGGACCCATCGAACATCAGCATCAACGAGGTTGCCTGGAAACAGAACTGTCCCTTTCAGTTTATGATACACTTATAGGCGATGGACCGTCTTGGACGTTACTACGATACGGAGTAGGTTTCTTTTCGACTTAGCAGTATGTACTGTAAAATGTTTTCTTTTGATAGTTACAGTACAAAAATCAAATGGGATTTTTTCCTAAAATGGTACTGTTACCAAAGAATTTTCCAAAATAAATTTTCAACGTGGTATGTTTGTATGTGGGTAGAGAGAAGAGATATAGTGCGTTTTTTTTTTAAAGTCGCTATACGTCTTTAGGCTCCTTAAAGACGCCCTGCGTCTCTCCTAAAGATGTTGTGCGTCTTTCAACGGCTATGGCAAAAATTCCTAAACCCACATTGCCAATCTTGCAAGCATTCATCCCCTCTTTTTCTATAAATATATCCCTTCTTTTTATCTATTATTCATTTCAACAAATTTTAAACACTAAGCTTACAAATATGCTCGTTAGTTTGAATTAATAAATCTGGTTTCTTTTGATAAAGCTTCATATTTTACTACCTTGAATAAAGTGCATATTTTTGTAGACTTTATTATGTGGATAGTGACTATTACTGCTGCTAAAAATAACTGTTTGAAATAAATCAGGCACACTATCGCACTATTTGGGAAATAACAGACACACTGTTATGATTATAACAAACGCCCTGTCATATACTTATACAGTTTAGAATTTTAGTTTAAAATCTTCGGCTTTCGATAAAATTCTGACGAAGGTCCGACGAAGCTATGGCGAAGTTAGATGCCGGAGAGCAGACAGCCACAGATGGAGAGCATTGTGGGCCACCAGATGCAGACTACTATAGAGAATTTCAACAAGGCAGCTGAGACGTGCATGGACAACAAAAGACCTACAAATACTTCAGGATCTGGGATCAATCTTTCAGACAAGGGCCAGCACAACAACGCATAAAGGATTGCATCAGATCTGGATGCAGACAAGGTTGCAGCAGTGACTGGGTGCAGACGAGGTCTCAATGATACTGAGCGCAGATTGAGTTACGACAGACTGGAGTGTAGCAGAGATGGTTGCTAAGATTGGGGCAGAGGTCTGAGGATTGATCATATCGAAGATTTGAGGTATGCAGTGGCAGTACGAGGATAAGAAAAAGGTGAGTTGTCAACATTAGTGAAAGAGTCACATGTGATAAGCTGTCATCATCAGATCAAGTATAGTCACGGGTTCATTCCCTCAGCCTATAAAAGGGGATCAAAGAGCTCAAGGAACAGTGCTGTTGAACGAGAGATTGAACATACAAAGTGTGCAAAACCAATCTAAATTCAAAACTATTCAAGCGAGCTGAATTAAAGAAGAACAGGAAGAAAAGGGTTCATTAGTCTGCATTGAAGAACAAAAGCTGCAGCAGAGTCCAGCAAAGGATCTGTGCAAAGGCTCTAGGTTCTTTGCCTTTGACAAGTTAGCCAGCTTATAAAGGGGTTGTTTTGTAAGTCAAAAACAAGAAGATAGTGAACTCACCTCTTGGATTGACTAGACTGGTCACCAAGGGAAGACTGGACTAAGCTCTCGATTATCAGTTGATAACGAGTGTCTAAATCAGTATAAATCCTGTGTTTCTTTCTTACTTTTTATCGCTTTGCATATTTAGAACTATTAGACATCAATCACAATAGCAAAAAGAGACAAATTCTCAAGGTACAAGTCTCTGCTGCAGATATTCTTGGTAGTCTGCAAAGGTCATCAATGTACTGAAATCAACTATTCCGCTTTATTACACTGATTGATACAACCTATTTACCCCCTCTCTAGGTTGTACGTGTGAATCTTACAAAAATGTTGATGAAATATTTTGATATGAAGAATTTGGGATTAGCATATGTGATTCTAGGAATAAGAATCCCAAGTACACCTGATGGACTTGCTTTGTCACAGTCTCATTATATTGAGACAATATTTCTATCGATTCTTTTTGGTCTTTTTGGATGGGAATTTGAATCAATCCATATTCACAAAAGATATAGTTTTGGCTCTTTTAGTTTGCATCGTTGACTTAGAACAGGAAGACGAGAAAAGTATGACGAATAAAACTTTTCACTACTATTATCTAGGAGACGAAAACACTACAAGATTGAAGGAGATTGCCCAGACAATGAGTTGATCCATCTGTACTTTGGTGTTGTACTAGCAATGTTACTAATCGAAGGGACGCAAAGAGAACGACAAAGATCTGAAATTCTAGATCTCTATGAAAACAGGTATCCCAACAAAAATATGCTTCATCGAACGACAAGACTATTCGTTGAATTAGTATACGAAGAATAGATTCATTTTCGTAATACGATTACTTATATTTTTCTCCTCACGTCAACATGAAACCACCAACACCATAGCCAGCTTAACACCTTCATCAGGTCCCCGTCGTCTTCCCCAACAAACGAAGAGAAGCCAGCCGCTGCAGAAACCTAGCTAGTGCGAGCTCCTCCTTCTCCTACACAGACCTTCTCTCAGCCACCATCAACAAACACGACGTCGCCATCGCACTAGCTGAGGTGTGCCAACCTATTTATAGGGGACATGCTTGCTTCCTATTAGTTGTCTCCATTTTGTCCTCTTCTCTTGTTAAGGTTTCACTCTTGATAACCTGACCAAGTTCTATGCTCTTGTTTGACCTATTCTTTCCTTGATTTGTCCTCCCTTTTGGCAAGATCAAGGCTTGACTTGACCAATCTGGTCAATGCCCTTGGTAGGTCAAATGTTGACCACTCTGGACAATATTTTGACTTGGTCGTCTCAATCCTTTTCTTTTTACTTGGTCAATATTTGGCTTGACCATCATTTGCCCTTCAAGCCATTACTTTCAGCTTTTAGGGATGGGATAATAGCTTGATATCTTGAGGTCGGGGGTTTCTTCATCTCCCATATGTCGGACCTTACTGCAATAGTGATTTCCTATCAGTAATCATAGATGGTCTTTCTGACCAATTTTCACGAGGTCGACCCCTTTCAGGACATAGCCCAGTCTGGGCGTGGGTTCCCCCTCTTCTGGGGGAGAGATCGATTTTTTGGGCATAGGTTTTCCTCTTCTGGGGGAGAGGTCGATCTCCTTGAGTTAGGCCAAGTTCCCCTGGTTTTTCGGAAGGACTAGATAAGTCGATCAATTTTAGTTAATGGGTGGACGAGTGAGGACATATACTCCTTATTTTCTAGAATGACAGAATCATAAGAGATCAATCATAAATTGGTCCGAAGGGTCAGACTCGAAAACTTTGGTCAGTAGAGTAGAAAAGGTCAATGCATGAAACGAGTAGGGACATACCCTTGGTTCCTTGAAGGGACTGGCTTCTAAGAGGGTGTCGATACTTCTAGACAGCAAGTATGAAGGGTCAATGATGACATGAGCCTGGACGATATTCCGTTTTTTGATGATCAAAGATTCTAAGATTGGACATTTTTCTGAAAATATAATAACAACTAAGACCCAATTAAAGGATGTTTGATGATCAAATGCCTCTAGCCTAGGACAAGATGGTTTAGTGGAGAGTTGGTCGAGGATTAATTTTAAACGAGGGAATGTTGCCTAATCGTGCAACCTATTGGTTTGTCAGAATTATTGGACTAAGATTCCATTCACACACAGAAGCAATCAAGCACACCAACCAAATAGGCCTAGGCTCTAACAACATGCCATTTTAAGTCAAAGTGTGGTTGACTCTGAGGTTTTGGGTTCAAGACTACCAGCAACATGTGTCTCCCACCTTGGTTGATACATGCCTTTAACGTACCATCCACCACATTACACAGCAGGAAGATACACCTGGTTTGAGTAGGCCACCATGCTAGAGATCCTATCAGTGAGCGGATCAAAGACAGAGAGAGACCCCTCGGGGTTCGAGGCAAAAGGGTTCTAGTAATATCATTATTGTCTTATCATACCAGAGACCGATCGAGTTGAGCGAATCTCAAGGTAGAGGTCGAACAAGACATTACTAGGTGTTGTAGGTGCTGGGTATGATGCAGCAGAGTAACTGTATAGTAGATCAAAAAAACAGAGTAGAAAAGGAAAGCACACAGACAGAGTAACAACACAGAGAAACATCATAGAATTTCAAAAATTTGAAAGAGGAGGGTAAGATATACCTTTGGGAAGCCAAAACTATCTTAGAAAACCTTCGAGTCTTCAAGTTGAGCTCTCTTCAATGGTCCCCAGTGGAGTCGTCAGTTCTACAGACGTTGGCTTCGGAAGTCTGAGACTAACCCACAGGGAATGTACACCGTTGGATGGTACGACTTGAGGAGTTGCCACCTAATTGATTCTCAACTAGTAAGTGTTGAATAAGGCCGATCTTTTGGACAGAGTTCTGGACCCGAGAGTTCTGGACCCGGGAGTTTGGTTAAGTAACGGAAAGGTCGCGTCAGCCGTTAGCACCACCCGTCACCCCACATTGGATGCGGTCTCTACTTTCGAAGATTTCCTCTATTAAATAGTCTTGCCTTCCAATTATGTTGTCTATTTGTGTGCTCTACAAAAACAAGCTAGGAAAAATATGCAAATATTTTGATCGAATCTATTAATGGTTACTTATGTACTTACGGAGTTTAAGTTAAGACCAAACGTAGTTCAGATTATGACTGTATCTTCTAATAAAATTTCCTGTATACCCTCGTTAGATCTTAGACCGTGGAGGGATCAGATCATGTGTAGTTCTGAAAGGCCAGTCTCCGTTGTTGTCAGTTTTAAGACTACTTGACTCCTAATGAGACTAAGTCGGGTTCTAAAAGTCAACTCAAGTTTTAAATCACCTATTTTATGGATTTTTTGAATTTTATTCACGTAAGTGTTAATTTGATCGATTTTTATCAATTTATTCATTTAAGTATGAATTTTGGTCAACATATAGGTGATTTTTCAAATTTTATGGTTAATTTACCTAAGGTCAAATATAGGTGATTTTCAATCATTTTTTTTAGTGTATATAAGTGTAGTTATGATTTCAACTTAAGGGCACCAAGGCAACTCAAAAAAATTTCCTACCGGATTAAATATTTGATGATTTATTTAGTTAACCTTAAACTGATTTTGTAAAGCCTCAGAAAATTACGATCAAATAAATGCAAAAATTATGATCAAATAATAGTTCGAAAATTAATAAATGTAACGAAAATACGCGTTTTCTCTTTTGTAATAAACTAAAAGTAAGAAACGAATCTCGTTTCAAAGTTTTGAGACGTAACGTTACGCTCATAACTTTAAACTCGTGACAAAGT
>JAOVYX010001722.1:0-12397 GCA_035668315.1 Drosera spatulata | reverse complement strand
ATTTCAAACGTAAGAAGAAGAGAGTTTTATCTTGGCTTCCGCAGCATTTCAAATAACCTTCAAGAGCCGGGCTGCAGACTCTAAACCAAGCGCTTCTTGGGAGGCAACCTATGTTTTAAGTTTCTTTTGAAGTTCGCATTTATTTCAATTCATTTCAGTTTATTTCTGATGATCGTAAAAATCTTAAATTGATACACGACGTTAAACTCTGCTACCTGATGATGCGAGTCATTTGGAATTGATTTTGGAAGAGGAAATAAATGACTAAAGGCATTATAAGTCATTAATGAAGGAAATGAGATAGGAAAAAATTTGTCCAGCTAACCAAAAATCTGTCACGGGCGCAACTGGTGGCGTCGCGAACGCGACTGGTGGCGTCGCGGGCGCGACGGGGGTCTGTCTCGGGCGCGACGAAGCCCTGTCCGGATAAAATCAAAATAAAACCTCATTTCTGAATCACATTCCATTCTCACTACGTGCCCTACGATTTCCTTCACATATAATCCTTCCAAATCATCAATCTACTCTTGTAATCAAACGTTCCGTACGTTTGTATCAACGAGGGGAATTCGTTGAGTATACGCACGCGTCCGTAAATATCTCAGATTGCGCAGAATTTGTGAATTTCGTTCGAAGAAAAACCTAGGTATGAATTCGTGATTCCAACTCCAAATTCAACAATCTAGTATTCTAAATTGATCTATGCATCGTGTAGAATATGAATTCATGATTGGATTGTTGAATTACATCATGAATTTGACAAAATTCGTATTCATTTGCCTAGGGATTTTGACAAAATGCCTCGGACTAAGAATCCGACATTTCGATCAGACGCAAGCACATCCGCTGCAGCTGAACGAGTCCTCATTCCTTATCCATACGATTCCATAGCCATTTCTGAACAGTATGCGGATCGTCATGCAGTGATATCTCACAGAGTGATTCCCCAAACTAGGTTTCTGTAAGCTGGTGAGGTATCCATGCTAGGGCTATGGAACGAGCTTGTACATGTTGTGACTCAGCTGGGATGGCAACATACATTTCTGACTGGATGGCCTACATATCCATCCTTAGTCCATGAGGTGCTAAGTACATGGACTAGCACTGTTGCTCAGGCTCCAGCGAACGATCCTGATGAGGAGTACGTCTCATTCCAGCTGGGGAATGAGATGAGGCGCCTAGGTCTAAGTGAGCTTTGTAGGATCTATCACTTTCGACCAGGTGGCTACAGAGATTATGAGAGGGGATATGTACCTCATCTACAGGATCTCTGGTAAGAATTGACGTCTTCTGGGGGATACAACCCCCACAACAGTAAGAGTTCTGCTCTTAGTAACCCTATTCTGCGTATTTTGCATTAGTTCCTATCTTATACATTACTAACTACCAAGAGTAGCCATGGAGCTATATCGCAAAAGGAGCTAGGAATTTTCTTTGTGCTGCTGCACAATCTGGTCTCTCCACAATACTATCCATACCGTAGTGCCGACTATATGGTAGTGGAGAAGATTGAGGCGGTAGCCGCAGACAGTCCTAGATCACCGATCCTCATTGGTGGGTTGCTAACTCCGATAGCTGTACATTTTGGGTATGACATGACGACTGTTCCAGCCCTTAATGAGCCGACTAGAGGACCATTCGGGATTGACAACCTAATGAGGATTAGCATGATTTCTGTTGACCGTGGTATCTATTATTTTACTGCGAGAGCTGGTGAGGAGCCTCTACGACTTCTATTGCCAACCTTTTTTCTTCGATTATCTGATCGGAACAATTGGGGTTTTCCAGTAGCGGCACCAGAGGATGACCAAGATTCTGAGGGTGATTCTACTATGGGTGAGCCTCAGCTTCGTCAGTCACATCAGTCTCATTCCCATCATTCCATACCAGCTACTCCTGCGTCGACTACTATACCAGAGCAGACACCTCCTGTGGATTGGAGTACTACGTATTATTCTCTGCGGCAAGAGGTAGCTGAACTACAAGCTGATGTCACATCTATGCGATCTCAAGTGACTTCACGCTTGGATGTTATTCAGCAGAGTCATGAGGACTTTTATCGTCAGATTTTCCAATATTTTGATAGCAGATTTCCACCACCTCCTCCTATGTGATTTTCCTTAGCTAGTCAGTCTGTTTTTAGGAGTCTGTACTCTTATTTAGACTGTACTTTAGTTTAACTTAGGGAAGGTTGGATATTCCTGGACATTTTAGTTAGTTTTTTCTTATTTTCAGACCAGTGTACTACTTTCTTTTCAAAGATGTATGAATCTTTACGTTTTATGCATTATCATTCTATTTTTATGCAACTTAGTTCCTTTTATGTAAGATTGAACCTAAGTAATGAATTCATTTCTATTTGATCATCATGTTTCATTCCTTCATTACTGTTTATGTTTCTACGTATATTCTATTTTTTTTTCTCTTTCTTATTTATATTATATGTGTGTGAGAGAGGAGAGGACTAATTTTTATTATCAAGTTGTGTTTTGTCAGATGTCGAACACTAACTTACCAAGTGAAAAAGATATACGCGTAATAAGTATTGACAGATGGATCGAGGACATTGATGAGCCGATTGTTGACACAAACAACCCAATGGTTGCTCCTATACCTTGCAGTTTCACGATCTTAAAGAGTCACATAACTGACAATCAAAAGTTGATATTGGAAATGCTCCAAGAGATGAAACTTGTTCAGGAGTCCATATCAGGAGAAGTAAATCATATTCGTACGATCTTAGAGTTTCAAAGCGGTATGGATGGCATGATTAGAGACATATGGAACTAGTTCAGAAACTTTGGTTGTTTTTCATATGCACTTTAGGTAACAGGTATTTCTTTTGTCCTCTGTATTTTATTTTCCTTTTTACATTGAGGACAATGTCATGTTTTAGCTTAGAGGAATTAGGAAAATTTTTAGGGATGAGGAGTTGTATATTTAGAGTCTTTAAGAGTTATTTTTTAAAAAAAATCCAACGAAAAAGAAAAAAATCTTGTTTTTTTTCTATGGCTTGAGCAATGTAAGACGATGATTTATGCCATAACAAATGCTACACTAATACATATAGTTGAATATTATCTCTAAGAAAGTTCTGAATCTTTGTTAATATCATTGTAGTTCATTCCTATGAGATGACCCTTTTGTATAGATAGCGCTTAAGTAATGGCTTCAACTGTAGCTAGACACTTAGAAATAAAAAAAAAAAACCTTCATGATCCCTTTTTTATGGCATGAGGACTAGGATTTGGTGTTGGTGGACAGAAGAGCAAGAAATCAAATATTCAAAACTCTTGATGATGATATGTTTGAAATAGTGGTTCATACAACCACTGCAAAGGAAGCATGGGACGCTCTACTGCTCAGGAATGAAAAAACAAATGAAATCAGGGAAAACAAAAAAGATGTCCTGATGCAACAGTATGATTGGGTCTCAATGAGATCTGATGAGAACTTGACCAGTTTCTATGAGAGATTCAATATGCTCATCAACAATCTCAAAATTTTAGGGAAGACTTTTGATAATAAGTCAACCTAAAGTTCATGAGATCACTTGGTGAGATCTGGGGAACAAAGATCACAACAATAAGGGAGTCCAGGGATTTTGTCAAGATGTCCTTAGCACAACTATATGGTGTGCTGCATATATATAACCTGGAAGTAGAGCAGAAGAGACAGATCGATGAGGGTAGGAAGAAGACTCTGCCTTCAAGGCTTAAGAAATTTTTTTTAAGATCCATTACAGAAGAGGAAACCAGTGACACCTCGTCTGCAAGTGAATAAGCTATATCATAAGAACTTGCACTGATGGGCAAGAAGTTCAGAAAGCTATTCAAAAAGAAAAATCTCAAAAAGAACTTCTCAAACAAGACCAAAGAAGTAGAGAAGGAGGTCTGCTATAACTGTAGAAAGTTAGGTCACTTTGCTGCACAATACAAACGAGCTCCACATGAATCGTCAGCATAGAGGAACAAAAAGGAATACAACAAAGGGAACTCTGGAAGGAAAGAAAAGTACAAGGTCTATGTCGCTAAAACATGGAGTGAGACAGACTCAAACGATGAAGAAACAATCTCTAATGCTCAGCTCTGTCTCATGACAAAAAATGGAAAAGAAAAAAAAACAAGTATTTGATCCCTCTAACTCAGATGCTACTTTAGAGAAATTGAAGGAGGCACTTCAAGTAACCTCTGAAAGCTTTACTTCCCTCTTAAGGGAACATAAAGAGAATCTCGAATCTCAGAGAGAATTACAATATAGCATATGAAGAGATTGACTGCATAACCAGTGACCTAGCAGTAGCTCAAAATGAGCTGAAGAAATCAGATGAAGATGTAAAGCTTCTCAATGTAGTAGTGGAAACATTCACAATTAGAAATGTTGAACTTCAAGTTCAGGTAGATACATGGAATGAAAAGACCTTGAACTTGGAAAAGATGCTAAACACGGATCAATCCTTACATGATAAGACAGCTTTAGGTTAGAAGGATTGGCTGAATGCTATGTCATATTCAAAAGTGATTAACAATATCACAACCAGTCTGGAAGAGGCAAAGCAAACCTTTGCAAAAGTCTTACAAAAGGGTAAAGTCTCTACTAAAAAAGGAGGGCAGAGGAGTATGGTTTCTACTGCTCTAACACAAAGGGTTAAATCCTTGATCAAAGAACCAGCACGAACTGGTGCAGAACACCATAAGGTGAAAAAAGGCCCGGAATCATAGGATTGAAACCAATAAAAGGTCTTACAGACCCCAGTATGCACCAAACTATTCAATATGGAACAATACTTCCCATACTTCATGGAGAAAACCACACAAGGGTCTACTGCTATACCTGTGACAAAGCTGGCCACAAGTCATTCGAATGTTTGACTCCACACAAGAAAATCATTCAAATGTGAATACCCAAAACTAACAAGTAAGCACCCATACTTGTGGGTACCATATACAAGCTTTCAATGATTTACTGCAGGAACAACAGGGAGAAACATGGTACCTGGACAGTGGATGTTCTGGGCACATGATAGGGAACAAAAGCATTATGAAAGATTACGAAAAAGAAGAAGGACCCCTAATCATCTTTGGAAAAGTCAAAGCAGGTAAAACTAAAGGTTATGAAACCCTTCATACAGGTTCCTTAATCTTTAGAGATATAACTTATGTTAAAGGTTTAAAACATAACCTATTTTCCATTAGCCAATTATGTGACAAAGATTATGATGTTTCTTTCTCTCATGATTCATGTCAAGTAAGAGACAAAGTTACCTAAGAAGTCAAACTAATAAGAACTACAAAAGAAAATATTTATGCAGTAGACTTCAATTCATCTCAATCAGCACAAATTACATATTTTTATACAAAAAGTACTGAAGATACAAACTGATTATGACACAATGCGTAACTTAAATTATTATGATATTTGATAATAAATTTATAATAAAATTATATTTGATCGTTACATGATACGGGCTAAAATTTTATCTCAACAAATATGAAAGTTAAACAATTGCACAATAAATGAAACATAGAGGATATAACACAAGTATATACTTCAGGGATGTAGCCTGGGGGTTTGGCAAAGGTCAGGCCATGTATGGTTAGTGAAATTAATAATATATAGGTGTAACATTACAAATAGGGTTCAGTTAGCTTTGTTAGTTAGTAGCAGTAATTTGAAAATTATACGTAGGTTCGATTCTTCTCATTTTCTTTTATGCTCTTTTCCTTATTGATTTTATTACCTTGCAAGTGTACTCATTTACGCCCATTCACTGTGGATATTGCGTATTTCCTGTTATTAATTTCAAAAGTAAGATCTAAATAGTATAAACTCTTGTTTTTAATGGAGCCTCATATTTTTTTTTCCCGATGACCCAAATATATGTTAATTTTTTAATTCTAAATTAGTTTTTAAAAAACAAAGATTTCCTCTAAGTATATAAACTCTTAATTTTAAAATACTTATAATTTTATCTTTTGTGCAAGTATCTACCGTTACAAATAGTACAAGTATACCTTGAAATACCTATATATTATATATCATAAATTTTTCAGTGTCAGAAAATAAATTTTTTACATACTATCACATACAACTTGAAAAATATTTAATTCATCTCGAGAGTATACATTGGTTTACACTATATTCTTGTAGTATCTGAAAATGAGTGATAGGAAATACTAAAATAATTATTGTTCATTTTCTTAATACAATGTCATACAAATAGATCCCCCCTCATTTTAGATTTCTGGCTTCACTCGTGAATTATACTTTGCATTATGTTTATGGCTTTTGAATTCTTATTGTGTTGTTTCTATCATAAAAATGACTACAATTGGCAATACGTTTATTAATGATTTTGGTAACAGGTCAAATTCCTGTGGAAAACACGAGGCTTTCTTTGTCAATATCTCACACAAAACCATGCTTGGGCATGGGAAATGCTGGAGGAGTCCAACCTTAACATAAGGGATTGCCAGAACCAGTTTGAACTCGACATATGGGGGGAGAATAGAACTAAATCATTTAAATTCCTCACAAAATTCCAAAATATTCCAAAGAATCCTCAAAAGAAGAGACTCTTCTCTCTGAAAAAATTTCAGACATTCAACGCTGCAAAGACTTGGCCCAATTTGACCATAATCAGTCAATCAACCAAGCAGAAGTCTTCTTACCGTACGTACCATGAATCACAGTCACGATTCACCACAATGAACCATAACCACGACCACAATTGACACCAACAGATTTTCTAAGCATTCACTAGTCTTTATCAAGTCACAACACTTCATTTATAACCCAAATCACAACTCGCTCAACCCGAACCTAGGAAGCATTTGAAGTTAAAACACACCACCACTACACCCCTACCGCCCTAAAAGGGCACCACCCACCAACCACCACATAAAGCTACCACAACGGCGCCACGCTGACACTAGCCTAACACTAATTGACCTCTAATATGAAATTAACCCCCAAATATATAGTAGGGAATAACACAACATAACCAATTAAAACACTTCAGTATGCAGCTTGACCATAGTGAATCAAAATCTGCCACAGTCCACATAACGTACAAAGAGTCACCACCAAACACCATAATCACAATCATGAGCTTAGGAACACATGAACAATTAACACCCGGAATTCCCAAATCTTCATCATAAAGTCATCAACGCAACAGACAAATTTACAACCAAATTACAAGTTATCCGACCCAAAGTTAAAAGAACACACAAGGTTAAACACATCACACCACCGCAGACACATTACACCAGCACGACTCTAACCTAACATCAATTAAGCAACTACTAATTCCAAATTAACGCAATTAAACAGTAAACACATCAACACGTCATTCTCACAATCATCATCATCTAATCCTCAGTGACGAAAACCGGAAGCGGATCCATCTGGTTCTTCCTGGGCCGTCCCCTGGGCCTCCCACTCCCAACCCCACTCACCCCACCCACACTCGGCCCATCTGCATTCCCGGGCCTCGGATTCTTCCTCGGCCTCCCCCTCGGCCTCCCACTTCCCCCAGCCCCCAGCCCAAGCCCACCCTCACTGAGCTTGGTCTTGGGCTTGAGTGTGTATGGGCTTGTGGACACGTTGGGCCCCTTGGGCTTCGGGGGCCTGCCACGCCCACGGCGAATGAAGTTGGGGTTGGGGCGCATGTAGTTATTCTTGAAGAAGATGAGGTCGCCCGTGTCCTTCATCTTGGTCAGGTGGTGCCGAAGGAGCGTGGCGTGGCCCGCGGGCAGGTGCGGGTATTGGGTCTCGATGTATTTCGAGATCGATGTCTTGTTCGAGCCCGTTTCCGAGCCCAGGGCGTCGATCGCGGCGTATATCATCTGGGAGGTTTACGATCACATTGTAACGCACATAAGAGAATGTGTGTAATGGAATGGCCTAGATCTTTGAAAATGAATCGATTATTTCTATGAAGAAAACTTTTTGGGCAGTAACATGGGGTAAAAAAAGAAGAAGAAAAAGGGTTCATGCGTATTTTTCAAAGATAAACGCTAATGTTCAATTATCTATTTGTTGAAATTTTTCAGACATTAGCTGAGCAACTATATCAACACAAAATGGCGAAGGGTAACTACGAGTATTTCCTTTCATGAAGAATAACAGATTATAACAAAAAAGGACAAAATTCCCAAAGTCAGAAACAACCCGTTTTATCTTCTTTCTTTCTTTCGTTTTTTTCTTTCCTAAAGAAAAGGAAACAATTGACTTTAAACCCGTCGATTTTCCACAAGAACAGAAAACCCTAATCTCTAATTTTCTGGATTATGTCAATTTTTCCCCCTTTTTTTTATATATATTTTTTTTTGGTTCAGAACGGACAAGGTAAGAGGATGTAGGAGAACAGACCTCGGAATAGGAAGGAAGAGGAGGAGGGCGAATGATATCCTGAGAAGCAGCCATTGATCAACCCCAACGAGATCCAAGATCAACCTCAAGATCTTCAAACCCTCACCGAAAAATCTCCACAAACCCAAATAAAAAATAGCGAATAAAAAATTGAAAACGGGTTTAGATGAGTCACAAATTCACGCTCAAGAGTGAGATGAGATCGATTTTTCAGTGGGTTTGTGTGGAGTGATTTCAACAGTGAAATGAGGAAATAAAAAGGGGTGAAAAGGGAAAAAGAATTGAACGAGGAAAAAGAGGATTAGTTTCAATTTTTTATCCGTCTAGGGCAATGAGAGCATTTGATGAGCACTGTTGATCTGGGTATGGAATCGACGGCTGAGAGGGCGTTGAAGGGTGAGGATCGGAGGGTGGAGGTTTGTTTGGAACGGCTGGGTGTGGATGACTGACGCGGCACCTCTTTGCTTGTTTTTGTTTTGTTCATCGGAATTGTAAATTCACCGTACAGTGGTAACCCCCAACAGTAAACTTGCGATTTTTAAATTTTACTTGGTGCTCCCCCATGTGCATTAAAGTACTTTGCATTTGAGAAAAAATTAATCAAATCACAAATAAATTGTGCCTATATGGTGCGAATTGACAAAGTTTTACTCATGTGTCACGCTGATCTAATATAATTTTATATGGTTAGATAACATTAATCATAGTTTAAATATAACAACAAACTTATGATAGATTATATATATATTTATATTTATTAAATTAAGAGAATTGATGAATTCAAAACACAATATTATATATTCAAGACTAATTGTAAGAGTGAGATATTATAATCCAAAAAATAAGATGAAGAAAATGTTTTAAAAATATCAAAATTTGTCTTGAAGATAGCAATGTCCTTTTAGAAATCAATAGTTCAAATTAAGAAACTCATTTTGACAATAATAAAAAAAGTGGGACGAAATAAGTTTTTAATCTAAGTATTGATTTTCAAATCACCAAACATAATTTTTTTGAAACGCATTAGTTTTCATTATTGAGTTCATAACAATAAGGAATCAGCCAAATAAAAGGCATCTAATTCAAAAATCCTCCTTGACAACTCTTGCGACACAATCTTCTCCCCTTGAAAAACTTGTCTATCGCATTCTTCCCAAATCTCATATACTGCTGCTATTGTTAATTGTCTTCGAGCTTCTCCATGGACGATTTTTCCGTTGATTATTTCAGAACCTAGTTCACCCAATGACCCCAAGCACAAGCTGACCTTCTTAGTTTTAACTTGTGCAACACCAGGTTCATCACTTCACAAGTGAAATCATATAAAAAAAAAAAAAAAGAAGAAGAAGATGATCTCGACTCTCTGGGGACTTATCACTAAGTTCACAAGTGACATTTGAAATAATTCCCCATTTCATCAGCTTATTTTTCGTTTGTAGAGAATTCTGAGCTGCTAGCCATGTGATGAAGCCGTGACGGGGGAAAATATCCCTATGCCAAGCTAGCCTAAACCATTTAACTCTTTCTTGATGAGGTTTCAAACCAAAATACCCATTCTTTATTGAATACCAGATCTTGCCTTGACCAGTGCCCCAAGAATCAAGCATCATATCCCTTATTTTCACAATATTCTTCCACACCTACGACACACCATGCTTTAGTTTCACTTCCCAAATGTGCCTCCCTCTAAGATAATAAGAGTTTATCCATCGAGATCACAGCCTCTTTCTTTTTTTTTTTTTTCCTCGTTCTGTAGCCCAAATATGCTTGAACAGTGGAGCAGCATTCCAGACTTGAAGCTCCTTGATCCCCAAGCCTCCATATTTCAGTGGAAGACATACTGAATCCCAAGATACTAAGACTTTATGTTTCTGCAATGCCACCCCTGACCAAAGGAAAACCGTGCAAGAACTCTCAACTTGTCACTTTATAGGTAGTAAATGACAATACAAACCGATTACAAAATCTTTCCTACTACTTAACAGGACTCAGAACAACCTCTTGAAATCGTGTGTCTAACACTAGTGCTGTTCAACACTTTCTTTGATAGCTTGCTTAGATCTTCGACTATCAACTTCTTTCTCAGCTCATTTGAAACCTTACTGCACTTATCTTTTCAGAGCAAAGGAGATTCAACAATTCGAAGGTATTGAAATCTTGGGCATTACCTTTGTATTTGCAGGCAACCCCACATTTTTAGCCATTGTTGAACTCGTTTTTTCTTGAAAACGTCACTTTCATGTCATCCTGACACCATATTCATCGACCCATGACTTTTGATGTTGACGCAGAGAAGTAGACTAGGCTGACACAGTACAAAAGACAACCCGTGACCTCTGACTTCATCTGAACCCTTCTGTAGAACCTGTTAGTTCCACAGGTACAACCTAGAGGGGGAGGGGGTGAATAGGATGTCTTAAAATTTTCAGTGTAATATAGTGGAGTATTTAATCAGAATACATTGTTAATCCTTGCAGACTACAAAAGGTGTCTACTGTAGAGATTTAAGCTTTGAAAGCTTGTCTCTTTGTGCTGTTCAAATTGTTTTTAACAGTTCTAAAATGCAAAATAAAATAATGCAAGACAAGATCACAGGATTTTATACTGGTTCAGATACTCGTTATCAATTGATAATCGAGAGCTTAGTCCAGTCTTCCATTGGTGACCAGTGTAGTCAATCAAAGAGGTTAGTTCAATATCTTCTTATTTTTGGATTATAAGACAATCCCTTCACAAGTTTACAACTTACCAAAGACAAAGAACCTAGACCATTGCACAGATTCTTCACTGGACTCTGCTGCAACTTTGTTCTTCAATGCAGACTAGTGAACTCCTTTTTTTCTGTTTCTTCAATTCATCTTGCTTGAACAACTTTGAATTCAGATTTCTTGTATGTTCTTGTACGTTCAATCGTTCATCAACTTCCTTATTCTCTGAGCTCATTTGATCCCTTTTCATAGGCTGAGGGAATGAACCAGTGATTGTACTTGACCTGATGTTGGTACCCTGCCTGTTAGCAACACATGTGACCCTTGCACTGATGTTGACAGATCAGTTTCATTCTGATCCTCGTACACTTTCTCCATACCTCAAATCTTCGATTTGATCAATCCTTTGATCCTTGTCCAACTTAAGCAACCATCTTTGCTGTACTCAGTTTGCTACAACTTAGTTTGCACTCAGTATCGTTGAGATCTCGTATACACCCGATCATTACTCCAACTTCGTCTGCGCTCATCACTGCTGCAACCTTTTTCTGCATTGTTGTGTTGGCCCTTGTAACAAAGATTGATCCTACATCCTGAAGTATTTGCAAGTTTTTTGCTTTTCATGCATGTTTTACCTGCCTTGCTGAAACCTTATACAGTGGTCTGCATCCACTACAAAAAAAAGACAATTTATCTACGGAAAAATTTAGCTACGGATAAAATTCATTTTAAAAATATATATTTTTGCGACGGATCCGTAGCAAAAATAGCAAAAAAAAAATGTTTATTTGTTTGCGACGGAAAGTCAAACCCTGTCGCTAAATATTACATTAGTTATCGACGGAATTCCGTCGCTAAAATTTAAAAAACACATCAAATTTTTTTAACGACGGATTTCCGTCGTTAAAAATTTGAGTTTGAATTTGAATTCAACCTATTAGCGACGGTTTCCGTTGCTAAAAGAAAGTAGCTACGGATCCGTCCCTAATTTAATTAGTTTTTGTCTTAGTAATTTTTACATGAAAAATTTGCATTCATATTATGAGCGACGGATCCGTCGCTAATAACTTGAATATAATTTGACAATTACATTCATTAACAACGGATTCTGTCGCTAAAATAGGCAATTTCCATTATTTAACGACGGCTTCCGTCATTAATATTGAAGTTTTTAGATTTCCGTATTTTCTTTTTATGTTTTTTTACATCGTTCACTTCTTTTTCATAATTACTTTTAATTTAATTTTATGAGGACATCATTTATAATACGTGATACATTTAACAATAATATCATGTACTACACCTTATATGTT
>JAOVYX010001721.1:0-12398 GCA_035668315.1 Drosera spatulata | reverse complement strand
GGATGTCAATGCCGTCCTTATCAGTTCAAGGAGGTGATATTTCTTATTTGTTTGCTTTTCATTAGTTCACATGGATAATGAAACTATGCTCTACATCCCCCGTTCCCTTTTTATTAATCATTTAGCGGTCGCTTTCATTTATTTCCCATGAGGGTATATACAATATAAGGGTACATTCTAATTCATTTCAACCTCAAATACCCCTCCACATGTCAAACATGATCGTTTGACGATATATTTTCATGCGTGTGTGTTATATATCTCAAATACGCATTTAAGTTTAAGATTTGGGACACGAAAATGTATTTTTCCTGCTCAGAAGGCCTTCGTGGGCGTGACATTGGGCGTGACCCAGGATGGTCGCGAGCGCGACAGATCTCCTGCCAGAACCCTGCAGGAAACCTCCCTGCCCGACACCGAATCGCTCAATTCGCGTTTTAACGCATCCAATCCATTCCACACACATCAAACACATCAGAACATGTTCCAAAGCATGCACGGAAGTAAAGATCGTGTGTGAATGAATAAAAGAGACATGTCGGATGAGTGAGGTTACCTCGATTATTGATGATCCTTAAAACACATGATCACACGAATGGATCCGTTGACGTCGAATAAACAAGCTACCGGTGTTGATCCTTTTCCCGGCCTGTTACTGCCCTTCGTCTTGTTGCGTCGATGATGTTCGTGAGATGATGACAATGATGGAATTGGAATGATGAGGAGACGAAGATGACGTTGGTGATACTTGATGTTGTTGTTGATGATGATGACGATGATGATAGCGGAGGCGGCTGCCGGCTGCTGGTTGGAGTTGGGCAGAGATGTGAGGGAGTGATGGTGAAGGAAATGGTGGCCGGCAATGGTGGAGAAGGTGAGTGAAGTGGAGAGGAAATGGGGAGAAAGTGAGGTGGGTGAAAATATGACCTCCCGAGTCATATTTCATTGTTTATGGAATTAAAATCGATAGTCCTTGCGCGCAAAGTTTATAACGTTATAACAATGTAACGTTATTCGTTCGTAACGTTTATTGGTGCGTTCAACTAATCATCCCAATATTCCATCGTCATATTTGATTTAATTAATCAAATATTTTCTTGGATTTAAATATATAACCTTTAAGCACGATTTATTTTAAAAATCGTAACGTTATATATTCATCTCAAAACTCCCAAAGTTCTCAGGTATTACATTCTTAGTCTTAGCAAGTTTGTAAACTTATAAAAGGGTTCTTTGTTAGCCACAAACAAAGAGATAGTGACCTCCGTCTTGGGCATGACTACAATGGTCAACAAGAAAAGATTTCGTTGGTTATTTGACAATTATTATCTGAACTAGTATAAAATCTCGTGTATTTTTTTTTCTTTTTGCATTTTAACTTATAACTATTAGAAAACTAATTCGACACAAAGAGATTAGTCCAAAGGACTTGAATCTTAACTGTATACTAATTTCGCAAGTCTATAGTAAGACAGTTGCATAGTAGCCAATACCATGTTGTATGTTGTTAACCTAGAAAATTTTAAAATAGTCTATTCACCCCCCCCCCCCCTTCCCAAGTTATATTATAATACTCTAAAAATTACGGAGAGGATGTTGATCTTTCCCAAAAAATTCAGGCAACATGATCATGAATTGGGGGAAGATGAAGCTGGGGTGTGATTGTTCCCAAGAAATGGTAGAACGGATCAGTTCAAATCAGGGCCACGATTTGCTCCTCAAGGTAACTCATCTTTTCACTTTCCTGAACTCAATTTTCTTATGTTTGATGGTGACAATGCAAATAATTGGGTTAGGAAAGTGGATGAATTTTTTCCATTGTATGGGATTGATTCTAATCATATGGTGGAGATGCCTGATATGCACATAGAAGGGAAGGTTGGGTTTCTTAAGACTCATACTTTGGTTGTTTGGGCTACATTGAAGGATGCGATCTCGATCAGAGTTGGGAACAAGATGGATTATGATTTATTGGAGGAATTCAATAAGATCAAGCAGTTGGGTTTGGATGAGGAGTATGTTGAGGTTTTTGAGGAGATAAAGCACAGTATGTTGTAGTTGAATGCCTTTTTGTCTAAATTCTATTTCATTTTCAGTTTCATTTTTGGCTTGAAAGATGAACTGACACCCTTGGTAAAGATGCTCCGTCCCAGTACTCTTGATAAAGATTTTTACCGTGCTAAACTTTAAGAATGACACCTTGAAACCATCACCCCAAAAACTACACCCGAGGAGCCCTCAAGACCTTATCCCATCACAAAAAATTCCTATCAAAATACCACCATGAGATTTCCTAATCCTCCTAAACCATTACAGTACCACCACACAAAAGAACATTCCTTACCTAAACAAAACTTAAACTCTAAAACCTTAGAGCAAAAGGCTTATGTTTCAAATGCCAAGGTAAATATAGTCCTGGCCATCAATGCCCAGACAGAATGAATTTGCTACAGGCTTGTAGTGATAAAGAGAATAGTGTAGAGGTTAAAGCCTATAGGGATCATGAAGAGATTGGTGTGGAGGTTGAAGTTGATGGGGATCATGAAGAGAACTAAGATATGAAGTTGATGGATTATTACCCTATAAGCATCTCTCCACAAGCCTTAATCGGCATTATACCACACGATACCATCAAGATTCTGGACAAGGCCAATAAAACTCTTCTAACCATCTTATTAGAATCTGATTCCCCCACTAGTTTCCTTGATATAGTTATGGCTCAAGCTACCGACTACAGCATTCAGGACACTTCACCTTTAAGGATATCTGTGGCTAATACAGATTGAGTGGAAAGCAATGCTATTTCTCCCTCTTTCAAGTAGTGGATGCAAGGAGAATAATAATCAATAGATCTGAGGGTTTTAGATCGAGGGAGTTGTGATATGGTGTTAGGGGTGGATGAGCTTAAACTTAGTCCTCTCACTTTTGACTTTAAGGACTTGAAGTTGTCTTTTCACAAGGATGATAGCTAGTGAAGCTCAAAGAGATAAAGAGAATCCTAAGTTGGTACAAGATCAGAAGGATAGTAAGCTTGGTAAGAATGCTAAGCAAGCTTTTCTTTTTCAAATATACAATATGGATGTGGTTTAGCAGACTCCTATTTGTTTTCCTGAAAGAATTTTCAATCTTCTGGCTGAATTTGATGATGTTTTCAATGATCCTCATAACTTTCCATGTCCTCGACCTCATGATCACCCACTTCATTCACCTCCTTCCTAATTCTAAACAAGTAAACCTCAAGCCATACAGATTTGCTCATTCTCAAAAGGATGAGATTGAGAAAAAAAAAAAAAAAGTCTCTAAGATGTTAGTCTCAGGTTATTAGGCCTAGTTAGTCACTATTTGCTTTTCCACTTCTCTTTGTAAAAAAAAAAAATATATAATTCTTAAAGATTCTGCATTGACTATAGGCAATTGAACTCCAACACCATCAAGATTAAAATTCTCATCTCTAACATTGATGGTCAGTAGGAATCCCTTACAGGATCTCAAATTTGGTTATCACCAGATAGGGATGCAGGAGCAAGATATATACAAGACTGCATTTGGAACTCATCATGGTCATTTTGAGTTTAGCGTCAATGCCATTTGGACTCTCAAATGCTCCACCTATCTTTCAAAACTTGATGAATGATTTTTTCTCTCCTTTTCTCAGGAAATTGTTCTTGTCTTCCTTGATTTCATCTTGGTATATAGTGCATCCCTGTCATTGCACCTGATCCATCTCAAAATATTGCTGGAAGTTCTAAGAGCCAATAGCCTTTATGCCAAGAAAAGTAAATGTACTTTTGGTCAGTCATCGATCAGTGGAGTATCTTGGCCACATTACTTATGATCATGGTGTGTCAACTTATCCAGCTAAGAACAAGGCTATAAAGAGCGGCCCTTGTCTAAGTCAATTAAAAGGGTAAGGGATTTTTTGGGGTTGATAGGTTATTACAAATTAATTTGTCAAGGACTATAGAGTCATTAGCAGGCCCTTGCATGACATGTTCAATAATGATTCTTTTGTATAGAATGAAGGATCCTTGTTTGTTTTTGAAAGTCTAAAAATTGCTTTATGCAATGTCCACATCATGTTCCTATGTGATTACCAAAAGCCTTTTACCATTGAATGATGTTGGTCTTGGAGTTATCTTGCTATAGGATAATAAACCTTTGGTTTCTTTAGTAAGGCTCTTAGTCACAAGGCGAAGGGTCTATTTCTTATGAAAGAGAATTCATGGCTATCGTATTGTTGAGATTGTCGACTACTTCACATCCTCGACTGATGTGCGTTACGTTGAGTCAGTACGGAGATTTCGTTCCTCGGTGAGCGGACAGGGGTCCAAGGGACAATGCCTCTGTAGCCAAAACGAGATATCTAATGTAATGTAAACCTGTGGTTATGTGATTATGTGAAGAAAGACGAAGTAGCATGCAACACAGGCCATGTGATAGGATGCAAGGTCATGACTGATGATTCGTCACGCGTCTCTAGACATAGATAGAGAGGCTCAGGACCGTGCGGATTATCTTACGGGGAACAATGGACACAACCCAGGCAGGTCGTACGCTAGGCACATGGGCCGTGCCTCGGGCTCGTTTGCAAGATTAGATTTATTTAAATTATTTCCTTGTGTGGATCTATAAATATAACCCATGTAATGTGAGATAAGATCTATTGTGATCTAATGCGATCTGTTATCCTCTATTCACATAGTGCTTTGCTACCACGGTTTATGATGGTGTATTACGGATTTTTATTGCGATACTCGGGTTAAATTATGTGTAATTTGTTGCCGAATGTCTCAATCTAGTATCTTCAATCTTTTCAATTGGTATTAGAGCGCAAAGTTCGGTTGTTTACTTTTTGGATCTGAAGATATATCATGCAGTACGAAGATTGAGATCAAGAAGTTCAATGGCAAAAGGTTCTATCTTTGAAAATAAAGATGGTAGATTTGCTTATGGATAGAGATCTGTGGACAACGATCATCAAGGAGAAGCCGAAGAAATAGGTCAGTGCATCTTCAACTGATAAAGATAAAGACAAAGATGAAGAAGAAAGCTCTCGGCCTGATCCATATGTGTTTTGCCAAATCAGTGTTGATGAATATGCTAAGTGAAACCACGACGAAAGAAATGTGGATGAAGCTGAAATCTCTATATCAAAGTAAGTCTTTGGTACCATACCTAAAAAAAAAAAGTAAGTCTTTGGTAAACAAATTATTTCTTCGTAGAAGGTTATATAATATTTGTATGCACGAAGGTGATTCTTTTACTCCACATCAGGATGAGTTTAATACATTGATAAGTCTATAATATCGAGTGGTGATCAAATTGAAGATGCTGATTGAGCTATAGAATTAAATTTTGCATTGCCGGATTCCTAGGAAGATCTCATCATAGCTATTGGTAGGGGAATTGATTTACGAGAATGTGTGTTCAACTTTGTTGTCCGAAAGTATGCCCTGGAAAGGATCTGTGGGTTCCTTGAAGGAGGCTTTATCTACTAGTAGATGATGAGCTGATAACAGAACTACAATAAGAAAGATGGCAGGCCTAAATCTCGAGGTATATCGATGGGCATAGATAAGTCATGATATCATTGCATAAATTGTAATAAGGTTGGTCCACTTGAAGAAGGATTGTAAAAGTAGATTTGGAACAGGAATGCATAATTCCTCGTCTGATAGAAAGAAAAGAAAAGACGAACGAGAAATGCATGTTGCTACTGTATGTCCGGCACAATCTGATCGTGATGTGTGGTATATAGACATGGGTGCTTGTTATCACATGATACCACCGAGGGAGTGGCTTTGCGAGAATGAGAGCTATAATGGTGGAGATGTCTTGGTGGGAGAAAATATGGCCATCAGAATCGTTGGTAGAGGAAAGATCAGATTCAAGCTACATACTGAGATAGTGCGAACGTTACCTAATGTCTAGCATATTTCTACGATGAGTACGAATATGTTGTCCATTGGCACAATGACAGATCTTGGTATCATCTTTCTTTGTGATAGTACATCATGTAAGATGACACATGGGTCTATTGTTATTGCACGAGGAGTTTGGTAAGGTAGCATATGGAAGTTACTGGCAATCGTGGTGAAAGACTCTGTCAATGTTTCATATGATTCTAAAAAGAAGGATGATGATCTCGTTACATCCTTGTTATGGCATCGTAGGATAGGTAATATAAGTCAGAAAGGGATCTTTATTATTTCAATAGGTCAGATAGTAAAGGGTGTTCCCCGCGAATTTCATCTCAGGAGTGCATACTATTCAACATCGTGTTGGAAGGAAATTATGGTTGGATCAAAAGAAGTATGTTGAAGACGTGTTGAAGAAATTAAACATATTGGACTGTAGACTACATAGTTCTCCCATGGCATTAGAAACTAAGTTGTCTACAAAGCAGTACCCAAAGATAGCTGATGAGGTTGATGAGATGCCACATATTTTATATGCAAGTGCAATTACATGTCAAATCCCGATAAGGATTATTGATCAGCCGTGAAGAGAGTTCTCAGGTATCTTCGAGGAATTTCAAATTATATGTTGTGTTTTGAAGGTACAAGTAGTGGGAGTGATCTTTGGTTAAAAGGTTATGTTGATGCTGATTGAGGTAACTTGGATGGTAGGTAGTCTACCAGTTGGTATATTTTCAGCTTGTTTTGTATAACAGACATAAGTTGAGCATATGTCTTTGACTCATGCCAGTAAGGAAGCTATGTGGTTACGAAGACTGAGTAGAGAGGTTGGTTTTCAAGTAGAACCGATGAAGTTGAAAGGTGACAATCATGGAGCTCTTTATATGATTAGAAACCCAACATATCATTCTCGTACTAAGTATATAGAGAGAAGGTGAAGACGGCGGTTGTGCTATTGGAGAAGGTTGACATGTCCTTGTATAACATGGATTTCTTGAATAAGACAGTTAGTCATTCAAAGTTCACTTGGTGCTCGACAGAGGTTAGATTGAAGCGTTTAACTGATCTATTTGTGTGAAGTATTCAATAAGTAGGAGATTGTTGAGGTTGTCATTTACTTCACGTCCTCGACTGATGTGCATAATGCTGAGTCAGTACAGGGGTTCTGTACCTCGGTGAGCGGACGAGGGTCTAGGGGGCACGTAGCCAAAATGGGATATCTAATATGATGTAAACCTGTGGTTATGTGATTATGTGAAGAAAGGCGAAGTAGCGTATAGCACGGTTCGTGCGGCAGGATGCGTGACCGTGCATGATGATTTGTCATGCGTCTACGGACACGGACCGTGCGGATTATCTTACTAGGAATACTGACACGGTTCGCGCAGGCTGTGCGTCAAGCACACGGGTCGTACCTTGGGCTCGTCTCCAAGATTATATTTATTTAGTTATTTTTCTTTTGTGGGTCTATAAATAGAACCCATGTAACATGAGATAAAATCTGTTGTGACCTAATACAATCTTCCTCTCTTTATATAGTGGTTTTCTACCACGGTTTGTATTGTTGAATTGTAGGTTTTTTTCTTCTGATATTCGGGTTTTCTATATTAAATCGTGTATCGTTTGTTGTCAATTCTCTAGATCTAGTATCCTCAATCTTTTCACTTATTAGCCACCGAGAAATGAAAACATTACTTCATGGCTCAGCCCTTTGTGATTTGTATAGATCATCAAGCCTTAAAACATCTCCTTGAACAAAGGATAACATCTTGTTTACAGATGAAAGGACTCTCTAAGCTGTGGAGATTGAATTATACATTGAGTACACCATGATAGCAAATAACAAGGTTGTTGATGTCTTATATAGAAGATTTAAAGAGTGTAATGCACTAAATGTATCTGTTCCAAGCTGGATATCTTATGTTATAGACAACTATCAGAATGACACTTATGTCATTGATCAGATAGTTGCATCTACAGCTTCTTCTTTTTGTTTCAGTCAGCAAGTACACAGATGGAATGTCAGGGTCTATATTGGGGTTCATGGAGATCTCATATCACAGTGCATTTCTTCATGTCACTCATCTCCTGAAGGTGGTCACTCTGGTTATAAGGGTACTTGAAGACGAATGTGTAGAAACATGAGATTCACTCTTAAAATCAATTGGCAATAGGAGAAAAGGCCCATGATCTATTTATATTGCTACATAATTTATCCAAATTTTGATGTGTGTTTAGTATCTCTAACACGTCGCCTCACGTGAATGCCTCTTTTTGAGCTTGAAGCGTGGATTGATAATCGGGTGACGTGGAGCACGTGTGGCGTTTAGTCCAACATGTGTGGGCCTGAATTTGATACATGTAGAAATATGAGATTCACTCCTAAAATCAATTGGCAATAGGAGGAGAGATTCATGATCTATTTATATTGCTATAGGTTTTACCCAAACTTCGATATAGATTTATCATCTCTAACAGAATGCCATATGTCTTCTTCTGGCCTAAAATGAAGGATGATATTACAATGTGCATCAAGTCTTCTGAGATCTTTCAAAAAATAATAAGGTGGAACAGCTTTCTTACCCTGGTAAATTACTTGCAGTTCAGCTTCCAGCTGAGGCATGAAAGGATATCTCAAAGGGTTTTGTTGAAGACTTACCCTCTACTGATGGCGAAAATGCATCATAGTGGTAGTTGACAATTATTCAAAGTATGCACTTTTTTTCTGTGAAACATCTTTATAGTGTCGCAAATATACTTCGACCATGTTTTCAAACTACAAGGATTGCCTCAAAGCATTCTTTTTTGATCGAGATAAGATATTCACCAGTCTCTTTTGACAAGAGCCGTTCAAGCTAGTGAGTACTTAACCGCATTTGACATTAACGTATTGTCCTCAATCCAATGGGCAACCAGAGTGGGATAACAGGGGCTTAGAGCAACATCTGAGATGCAGCTATTATGATATCCCTAAGAAATAGCCCAGGTTCTTGATCATGGCTGAGTATTAGTATAATATCAATTGTCACAACAGCTTGGGCATGACCCCTTTTCAGGCACTTTATTTTATGGCTCTAGACCTAAGGATGTTAATCGATACCGTTTCAATTATTCGGTTCGGTTTTTAGTCGGTTACGATGAACACTTTATTAATCAGTTATATTTTCAAAACCGTAACCATATAGTATTTGGTTACGCTTAATCTATTTTTTAGTTGGCTATGGATAAACTGTTAAGCAGTTTTTAACTGGTTTAGTTACATAGTATTGAATCAGTTTTTGACTAATTAATCGACTAAAAACTAACTAAAAGTTATAAACTACATGCTACAAAACAACCATAAAAATTATTCCCTCCGTCCCAAATAAATTGAGCAAAATTGACTTAGCACGATTATTAATACACTGACTTTGTTGTAATAGACAAAAATACCCTTGAGAGTTGGTGAGTAAAAATAAAGAAAAATTATGAGTGGATTAATAAAGAATAATGATGGAAAAAATAATGTGATATAAAGTAGAAGTATTATAAACTTTTACACACTCAAAAATTACTAAGTTAGGAAACATTGTAATTTATATGGGATGTCCATTTTTAATAATATGTGATAATTTATTTGAAATGGAGACAATACAACCATAAAAATTACATCTTCTGCTATAAGACACCCATAAAAATTACAACCGTGAAAATTATATCACTTGATACAAAACAACCATAAAAGTTACAAAGCAAAGTGCATAACAGCAGCAGCAGCTCCAAACATAATTAAAAACAGTAACAGTAGCAGCAAAGTCTATAAAACTTACGGCATAATCATAAACAACGGCAGGAGCAAAGTCCATAAAAATTACGATATAATCATAACAGCAGCAGCATAGGACCTCAAAATCAGCTCCAAGCACCATAACAGCAGTAGCTCCAGCTGCTTGTAGCTCCATAGTCAACACATAACAGTTCCATAACAGTAGCAGCTCCAAAAGCTCTGAAGCTCTGTAATCAACACCACATCATTCATCACCGGAGATCTGTACGTATTACACCACATTCATAGTTTACAATGTAAATATGTACCTCAATCAAATAATTATTGAATTTTAAGAATGATAATAGATCTTATTTATGAGATTTTACCTCAATTACCTACCAAAACTTCACAAAGCTCTTCATTAGCTAAAATTACAAAATAAAGATTATCAAGATTAGAAATAAACCAAACATAAGATGAATGACAATATTTAACATTGAAAAAACTTAATAGAAAGGTTACCTCCATAATTTACATTGTGCATCTAATCATGTAACCATACCCAAGGCTCAACATTCTTTGAAAATAACCTACTTTGATATTTATCAATGACCCTTTCACCAGCACTAAAAGAAGACTTTGAAGCAACTATATATGCCCGAATAGTCAAAATATCACGAGTCAAATCAGAAAATTGACTCTTAGTTGTCTTCCAATGTGCTAGGATATCATATCCTTTAACCAATTGTTTCTGAGCTCTTCAAGATACTGATTCAATTATGATTTATCCTGAATGCTGCTCTTCTTCCACTTTACCCAACTTGCAAATGGATCCTACAAAAGCATATAAGCTATTACATTTTGATATTTGATACCAGCTTTTACCAGTTAACTAAGAAGCAGGTTAGAACGTAGAAACTAACAAGAAGGTTATAAAAACACTTAATTAACTAACAAGTTAAAAAAAAGCAGGTCTAATAAGCGGGTTAGAAACACATATTTCATTAACAAGCTACCGCAAATCTAAAAACATGAATTTCACTAACAAGTTAACTAACAAGCAGGTCTAATACAAGCAGGTTTTTACATGAATTTTTCAAATTAATGAATTTTATACAAGCATACAGCAAGAAAAAAAGAATGTACCTCATAGGATGGGTCCAAATAATTAGATGATCATTTCTCTTTAGGCATGCTTTTGTACTCTTTATAAAGTCGCTTCAAAGCTGACCTTACATGCTCAACAGCCTGAGAGATGAATAAATTGTTTCCATCATGCATCTTTTCATATGAAAACTCAATAACTCCCCGTTTGTAACGTGGATCCAGGACGACCGCAACAGATAAGATCATTGAGTAGTCCTCCAAGTATTTCTTAAATTTTTCTCTCAATGCAAAAACTGTCCCTTGCATAAAACTAGCTCATATACAAAGTGTTGTCATTCAAAACATATAAACAACAACCACATTTCGAAAATACGAATTAGTGGTAGGATACAAAGACCCAGAAAAAATCTTCATAATCTCATCATAAAACTTCAAAAATTGGTTAAGCACATCACTTCGATACCTATCTTCAGGGGAAGGATAACCCCTAATAGAAATGTGCAATCCTTCCATTTGTATGGAAATCGATGTACAAAACTTAGAGGTATTAACCATGATGTAGTTAGTGTGCTTAGGTTGGAAATCAGGTTAGTTATCTGCAGTTTAGGTTTGATGCTGGAGAGCAGACGGTCACAGATGGAGAGCATTGTGGGCCACCAGATGCAAACTACTATCGAGGATTTCAGTAAGGCAACTCAGACATGCATAGACAGTAAAAGACCTGTAAATACTTTAGGATCTAGGATCAATCATGTTGACAAGGGGCAACACAGCAATGCATAAAAGGTTGCAGCAGGGCTCAGTGCAGACAAATTTGTAACAGTGATCGGGTGCAGACGTGGTCTCAATGGTACCGAATGCAGACTAAGTTATGGCAGACTGAGTGCAACAGAGATGGTTACTAGTTGGACAAGGATCAAAGGATTGGTCAAATCGAAGATTTGAGGTATGGAGAAACTCTAAGAGGATCAGAATGAAGCTGATCTGTCAACATCAGTGCAAGGGTCACATGTGTTGCTAACAGACAGGCTGTCAACATTAGGTCAGGTACAGTTACAGGTTCATTCCTTCAGCCTAAAAAAGGGATCAAAGAAGCTCAGTGAACAAGGCTGTTGATGAACGATTAAACGTACAAAAGCATACGAAAAATCTGAATTCAAACTTGTTCAAGTGAGCTGAATTGAAGAAGCAGAAAGAAAGAAGTTCACTAGTCTGCACTGAAGAGTGAAAGTTGCTGCAGAGTTCAGAAAAGGTTCTATGCAAGGGTCTAGGTTCTTTGCCTTTGACAAGTTTGCAAACTTGTAAAGGGATTATCTTGTAAAGCAAAAACAAAAAGATAGTGAACTCACCTCTTGGATTGACTACACTGGTCATCAAGGGAAGATTGAACTAAGCTCTTATTTATTAGTTGATAATGAGTGTCTGAACCAGTATAAAATCCTGTGTTCTTGTCTTGTATTGCTTTATTTTGCATATTAGAACTGTTAGAAATAACTTGAACAACACAAAGAGACAAGCTTTCAAATCTTAAGTCTCTACAACAGACATCTTTTGAAGTCTGCAAAGAATAAACAATGTACTTTGATTAAATATTCCGCTGCATTTTGAAAATTTTAAAATAACCT
>JAOVYX010001720.1:0-12399 GCA_035668315.1 Drosera spatulata | reverse complement strand
AAATATTATAAAAAAACAAATTAAAAATTTTATAAAGAAAAAAAAAAGCAAATGGGGTTCACGAGGATGAGTTTGGTGGATTAGCAATTTCCATCATAATCCTATAATGGAAAAATATTGGGGTCTACGAAATAAAATTCGTCTTTTTCTTATCTTGAAAAGGACCAGTCTCGTTGGACATAAACCAGAAAAAACAGTCTAAATATAGATTAAAATCAATATAAAAATTTATAAACATAAGGTACAAACATTTGCATAGTAGTTGACGAAATTATTATTACTATCATGTACTCCTCGAAGATCTCAACTAACGAAAACCTGTATCCTTTTTATCTCAAAATTATTATTTTATATTATTATATATATAAATATAAATTTGGTTTTGATATCAAATTGCGTCTGATCGTCTTATTAGGTTGAAGTACGTAACTTATACAAATATTGATCTTTCACGATAAATTTATAAAAAAAGTTACGTTTAATATCGTTGCACGCGTGTTAAACTTTACATCAATATGTGTACAAAATCTAAACGTTACAATAATTTTGGGACGGAGAGAGTACAATATATTTATACTCCCTCTATCACAAAAGATGCAACACATACATATTATGCATTATTCTATACGTATGAATATAAATCTCGTTTTTTTATTAAATCACGTCTAATCGTTCCGTAATATATATTAATTTAAAGTACGTAATTTACACTATCATTGACGTTCATGATAATTTATAAAAATTATATTTAAATATCATTATATGTGTATCAAATTTTATATCAAATCCTTTATATTTTTTATGAGATATGTAAGGAATAACATCAAACAGTTAAAACATAGCAGCACTTTAATTTTCAACTTCTGGGCAGAAGTCAAATCATTTTGCAATTATTTTTGGGTAGAACTCATTCAATTATTTTGGCATCGTTATATTTTAAGAAGATGCTGGTATATCCAATGGAATCGTTAAAAATCAACACCTACCAGTCACAATTGATACATAAACCGTTGTGATACATAAACCGTGAACATATGATTTCACAATTGATACAAAAATTGGGGCTCGTGATTGGTCGGTGTTGATGTATCACAATTAATAATAATGATTATATTAAAATATCATATGATTTGTGTAATATTTTTAAAAATATCATATGATTTGAACAATATTTTTAAATGTTATATGATTTGAGTAATATTTTTATAAATATAAATATTTAAGATAATTTTTTATAAATATCTAAAATTTAGAATAATTATATATATATAATTTTATATTCAAAACTAAGATAAAATGTGACTTTACTTCTTCCTCTAATTTATTGGACAAATGAGATGTCAATTAGTACTCTTTGGTTCCGATAATATACGAAAATATTTGACCGAATACAGACAAAATTAACTACGAAAAGAAAATTTCAATATCTATTTTTTGAAAAAAAATTACGATGTTAGAATTATTTGGATTATTATTATATTTTGAATTAAAAAATAATATTTGATATTTTTTGATTATTTTATCATTTAAATCTAATGTATATTATCAGTCTTATTTTATAATTTTTAACTTATTGGTTTATCATTTATTTTTATTTGTTTTGATTTTAGAAATAATTTATTATTTCTCTTAAATCTACTACCCCACGTATAATTTTTTATGGAAAATTTACACTTTCGATTTTTAATTCATTTCTAAAAAGGCAATTATTTTCGTAAAAATTGGAAAATAAATCTTTTTTATATACAAAATGGGAAGTCAAGCCGGCCTGAAACACGCACTGACCAACCGGTCCAACCGGCCGAGACATCCTCTCCACCACTCACTCACTTCACGTCCCAATCCCATATTTAAAACCCCTACCCACTCTCACTCTCTCTACATTCTCTCTCACAATCTCCTCATCACAATCTCCAATCTCGAATCTCGAATCTCGAATCTCGAATCTCATTCTCTCAATCACACCATGGGTAATCACATCTCACTCTGATCATCATCTGCATCATCATCGATTCCGATCTCAATTTTGTTTCTTGTTTCAATTCGATTCGATTCGATTCGAATTCTACTCACTGATGTTGATGTTGTCGTTGTTGTTGATTTTTTTGTTGCAGGCAAGATCAAGGTCGGAATCAACGGTAATGATACTATCCTTTACCGATCATGTGTTTTGAGTGTTTTTTTTGTGGAGGGATATGTGTGACTTTGAGGTTGATGGTTTTTGGGTGATGGTTTCGGTGCAGGATTTGGAAGGATCGGGCGATTGGTGGCGAGAGTGATCTTGCAGAGCGAGGATGTCGAGCTCGTCGCCGTCAACGATCCCTTTATTACCACTGATTATATGGTAATGGTTTCGAGATCGTGTGTGGAGATCTGTATTGGTGTTTGAATCTTGTGTTTGCGAATTGATTCGTGGCGATATGATTTCGAGATCGAGTGGAGATTTTGATTTGGTTTTGAGATATGTGTTTGTTAATTGAACAAGTCTAGTAGTGATGATTTAACATAATATCAGATAAATCTGTATTATTCTGGGATTATGAATTTATCATTCTGGTGATGATTGATCATCTAGGTTGATTAGTGATCTGGTCTTTCTTATTCGTAGAACCTGTATCTTTCGATTTGGAATCCTTGATCTGATCGTTAGTCGTTCCACTCACGAGTCCCTTCTCCCTTTGATTCGGTCAAGTAGGCCTTTATGATCTGATTACAACTTGAATCATGTGCTTGATGTTTTTTTTTTTTTTTTTTTTTTGGAGTAGTATTTGAATTCATAATTTTTTTCATCGTCTAGTTTCATGGGGAAATTGAGGTAAAAAAAATTGGGGTCATGTATTCGATAGAACATGTGCTGCATGTTTTTCAATTGATTATTCGTTGTTGAAGGAGATACGAAAAAAATAATAATGGAAAGACTGATTTTCGATAGTATAGTTTGGCTCATTTTGTTTGGACAGTAATGTAATTGATATCGATCTCTCGTTTCTTGCTGTAGACTTACATGTTCAAGTATGATACCGTCCATGGTGCATGGAAGCACAGCGAGCTTAAGGTTAAGGATACCAAGACCCTTCTCTTCGGTGAGAAGCCAGTGACTGTGTTCGGTGTCAGGTGAAAATTTTGAATTTGTTTCTCAATTGTGTTTGTCGCGGAAGGATTGTTTTTTGCATTTTGTGGATAATTTCAACCAGTAACATTTGTTCGATACCGGAGTAAGATTAATGGTTTGTCTATTTGCAGGAACCCTGAAGAGATTCCATGGGGCGAGACTGGTGCTGATTTCGTTGTTGAGTCAACTGGTGTTTTCACTGACAAGGACAAGGCCGCAGCTCACTTGAAGGTTGATTTTTTGTCTATTATGAAATCGATTTGTCCTCTGTGTGATCTTTTGGTATATGATTGAGTTTAATGCCTTAAACCATCTTCTGACAAAAAATTGCCAGCTATCTCCTAGGCTGCTATGTACTGGTTGACTTGTATTAAGAATTGATAGATGTCCACTGTTTTTTTTTTCCGTATTAAAAAGGATGATTTTTTTCGCAATAATGCCCGCTTTCGGTTTCAATTGTTAGTTTTCGCTTCTCTGTTTAATGTTCGTTGTAATGAGCCAAGTGTAGGACTATGTGGTGCCTTTTCATCCAGGCTGATTGCGATTGAGGCTTTGGACTGCTTTTGCTACGCATGATGGACTTGGAAGTCCTTATTCTTTGAAGCTGCTGGCAATGGTGGATTTTGATTTCTGTTTGCTGATATAGTATTACTTAGGTCCTTCAACAAGTTTTGTGAGAAAGTGATGAGCAAGAATTTGTGTTATCTTGCTTGAAGTGTATCTATGAATGCTATGTTTAAAACATTGTTCTTTGCTGTTGACAATGGTGTGTTTGAATGTAGATCACTGTCATAGATTGAAACTAAAGGTGTTATGTATGACGAGGTCTTTAGAGTGAACCTAGTGGTTAAGTGTTGAGTCTTGTTGGTGCCAAAGAACCCAAGCTTAATGCTGATGTAGAGTTAATGTTGATGTAGAGTTATCCTGTAAGAAATTAGGAACGTATGCTATTGGTGAGGGATTATAGGTGTTGCATAATTGGTTTTCCAGTGATATAGTTATTGAATTTCACTGGTCTATTTCAGAGGTGGCTTGATATCATGACATTTGTTCTTGCTTGTTAAAAAACATCGTTCCAAAGAACTTCTTTGTGAACTCGAGATGTTTTTGTTATACAATGTAGAACTGCATTGGAATGTTTGGAAGGTTCTGTATTCAATCTTTTAATGGCATTGTTGTGTCATCATTATGCAAATGAAACTATGGCTGATATGGGATATTAAATTTTCAGGGTGGTGCCAAGAAGGTCATCATCTCTGCCCCTAGCAAGGATGCTCCCATGTTTGTTGTTGGTGTCAATGAGAAAGAGTACAAACCTGAACTCGACATTATCTCAAATGCCAGCTGCACCACCAACTGCCTTGCACCATTGGCCAAGGTAAAGCACCTTGCTTCTTGTTGACTGCACTTCGGTCCTGACTTGCATCTATTGATGGTTAATTTTCTTCCTCGTTTAAATGTTTAGGTCATCAATGACAAGTTCGGAATTGTTGAGGGTCTCATGACCACAGTTCACTCCATCACTGGTGAGATACTGTTTCATTGTCGCTAAATGTCGCCCTCATAGTCATGCTGGTACTATAGTCGGTTGTAGAAGTTGGGTAGTAATTAGTCTTGTTTTTCAGCCACCCAGAAGACTGTTGATGGACCATCAGCAAAGGACTGGAGAGGTGGAAGGGCTGCATCATTCAACATCATTCCCAGCAGCACTGGTGCTGCCAAGGTGTGTTAGTGATCATTCTCTATAAGTTTCCATTTAAGTGCAGTCCAGATGCCTATCGTAGAACCGACTTCTTCTTAACCCTTTTGAAATCGGATACAAACAACAAATGAACCTTTTTTTGTAAAGATTACAATTTTGCTTTTGCTTGCACCACCTCCTCACACCGTAATAATCTGTTTGAGAAAGGATCAAGGGAAACTGGAGTATGAAGTGTATGTCTTCACATACCGTGTGAAGTAATTAAATAACAGTTGAGATTAAACACACACATGAATGGTTAGTATAAAAATGTGATGATTAAATCTCGACCTTTTATCTGTATAGTTTCAATCTCAATTCTCATCTCATCCCTAAGGGAAAATGCATTAAAAAATGATGTTTAGTTGATTGTTTTCATCTAATGGGATAGAGGCAAGCTTTTGTTTAGTTTGACTTTATGTTTAACATGAACTGATAACACATCTCCTGGATGTGGCAAAGCTCTTCCAAACACTTGCATGATGATATCATGCGACAGATTTAATTAATCCTTTCCCTCTTTATTCACAGGCTGTTGGAAAGGTCTTGCCTGCACTGAATGGAAAGTTGACTGGCATGGCATTCCGTGTTCCCACTGTCGATGTTTCAGTTGTTGATCTCACTGTTAAGATTGAGAAGTCAGCTACCTACGACGAGATCAAGGCTGCAATCAAGTGGGCCACTTATTTCCCTTCTAGAGTAGGATAGTTGTTTTCTGTGTCTGATCATAGTTACTTTCTTTGAGCATGAATTTCACCGGTATTCTTTGTAGAGATGTTCGTATTTATGTGGTGTTGCAATGAGATCAATGACTGAATTGTTTGATCTCTTCTGATCCAGGGAGGAATCCGAAGGCAAATTGAAGGGTATCTTGGGTTACACTGAGGAGGATGTGGTTTCTACTGACTTCATTGGTGACAGCAGGTATGGATTTTTGTGCTCAAATATAGATGCCAATTCTCATGTACGTGACAGGAATACTGGTGTGGTGGTGGTTGTATGAATGCGAATTATTGAGTAGTTTTTGTTCAACATCAAATTACTCAGTACTCATATCATGGGAGTCTGATTTTAATTTGCATTTCAGTGGTCTGTTCATTTGGGATCCTTTTGCTTATCTAATATCTGTCTGTCGTAGGTCGAGCATTTTCGACGCCAAGGCCGGCATTTCTTTGAACGGGAACTTCGTGAAGCTTGTGTCGTGGTATGATAACGAGTGGGGCTACAGGTAATGCATCTCTACTCTTTGTTATCAGCAATCCACTTCATTTTTCGCTATGGTTCACCATTGTAATTTTTGCCTTTTTTTTGTTGTGATTCTACAGCAACCGTGTTGTGGACTTGGTTCGTCACGTTGCATCCACGCTGTAGAGCTCATTGTCGAAGATCTTGAATTATTACTTTGGGTGATCGCAAAGTCTCTCGAATAAAATTTGTCAACTCTTCAAGGCCTTCTTAGTTTCTTGGATGTTATGTTTTCGAGGATTGTGTGTTAACTTAAGAGTTTCCAAGTTTTGGGAGTTTCCTCTTACGATTCTTGCTTAATCTTAATATCCTCAACTTGTCTAAATAATTGTCATGCTTGTTGCCTTGTCAGAAAATATTGCGATAACCAGTATTGCCATGGATCAGGCGTGGCCGCTGGTGATTGGCCATGTCCATGGTTGAATGATAAGCGGTTTTCAACATAGCCAGATTTTCTCTTGAAAGAAATCGGTGTAGTGCTTTCTTGTAGCTCTTGGTTAAAATTGTGACCTCGGCCGGTTGGTTTAATCACTGAGGTTATGTTCAGGACGACGAGATGAGCCCTTTATTAAGCATTACATAATATTCGTTGCTTAATGGCAGAAAACTGATTAAACGGTGGTATCCCGGCTTGGCCTGTCTTTTTTTTTTTTTTTTTTTTTTTTTTTTTTTTTTTTTTTTTTTTTTTTTTTTTTTTTTTTTTTTTGTTGATTTAAGATGACCACCTTTCATGACCTGTCTGCCCGTGGGGGTGAATCCGTGAATCTGAAAATCCAACTGATTGCACACTGAGTTTTCAATCTTATTTCTTCCAGATTAATCATAAGCTTTTACTAGGAGTATATGTTTCTATCGTCAACAAGATTTTCGTGATGTAGGAGCTGGAGCAATTCGCAGCCTTCTCACAAATCCTTTAAAAAAAAAAAAAAACTACTACCTTTCTTTCAATTTATTTATCATTTGAAGAGTTGAATGGAGTTTCAAAATTTAAGATAATCTAAACAAAAATTGAAATTTTTTTTGTCAATTTTATTCATATATTTATTGCTCTTCATATTTTGACTTATTCAATACAATCCTTAAACAACTTATTGTTAATAAAAAAACATTAAAATTTTCTTATGTCATTAAAATCTATCATTAAGATTTCTTAATATGTGTGTTTTGGTGTAAACGACATATAAATTGAAACGGTGGGAGTATTACTTTCTCTATCCAAGAAAAATTATAACAATTTTTGTTATTTGTCCGTCCAAAAATAATTACAACACTATCTAAAATGATATTTCCTCCGTCCCATATTTGTTGAAACGTTTTGACCCGACACAAAAAATTTATGCGAATGTTCAATTTGTGTGGATTTTGATGAAGAAATTTTTTTTTTTTATGATAGTGGGGTTTACTGTAGCACTTGTGAGAGGATGTAGTGGGTATATTGTATCAGATGGGATTGATTCGGTATTTTTTTATGTTAGAAGGTTATCAAAATAGAAAAAGTTGTAATTTTTTTTAGACTGATCAAATAAAAAAACTTTGCGTAATATATGGAAAGTAGGAAGTAACTTTTTGAGTGAAAATACCACAATAATCTTATAAGTATTATTTATTGTATATCCCATCAATATTTCCCATTATCATTTCTTTTTTTTTTTTCTCTTTTATCTCCCTCTCACACAAATATAAGAATATGTTGATCATTATAATAAAAAATAAACATTTTCATCAATCTTTATGTCCAATTCTCATATTGTAATAACTTTTTTTGGACGGAGAAATTACTCTCTCTGTTTCATAATATAAACAACACTTATTTATTTAAATCGTTTTAAAGTATATACAATAACCACATTTAGTAATATTTTCACATGAAAAAAATCAAAACAAATCACCATTTCTTATAGTATATCTATCATCTTCTCTTACAACTGATACAGTAAATTTCACTATCACTAAAAATTCAAAGTACATATAAATCCACGTGTCGGATCAATACATTATCTATATTATGAAACGAAGGGGTATCATTTTTTAAAATTTAAATTTTGAAATTAAATTTATTAATTTAAATAAAAAATGTGAATAAGACCGTAGCTAACATGGCCGCAGGCTTGCAACTGCAGCCCTTTTTCCGATCCTCTCAAATTTTACCTTTAATCAAAGTGAAAGAATCCTTATAAAATCTCCACAATATTCTCATCGAATCTGTTCCTCTTCTCCCTCCATAAGAAATTCCAACTGATATCTTCACATAGCAAAAAAGTGTGAAGCACCAAAGAGAGACCTCTACGTATAAAACAACAACAACAATAAAAACGACATTGTTGTTGTTGTTGCTATATTGTTCAACAAAATGGGGTCTGTTGCCAAACAAGAACATCATACAGATGAGAAGAGCCTCAACGATTGGTTGCCGGTGACCGCGAACAGGAACGCTAAATGGTGGTACTCTGCCTTCCATAATGTCACAGCCATGGTTGCGCCGGAGTGCTTGGACTCCCTTTCGCCATGTCGGGACTTGGATGGTAATAAACGAACCACATACCTTCGTCCTTGGTGGCGTTACAGCCGTATAATGCTTGTTATGTGTGAAAAGTTGCGAGCTTGAAAGGGTGGTTTGTAAAATTCCGCATTTTGATTGATTGATGTTGGTTCATTGATTGGATCGTCAAGTGGCCAAATATAGATACATATACGTATGTGTGGTACCGTTGTAAGAAACTTTTTTAATTGGTGCCCGCGTTATGGGTAGCACTATCTTATTATTCCGTGATGGGATGATGATGAAATTTTCTATTTGTAAGAAGCACATTCAAAATCAAATGATGCTTATGTGTGGATCAAAGATCCATGTCATCTCAAAATAACCAGCATGGATATGATTAGGATATCTCTATAGATCTCTGAATCAATTATTGTATGAAGATTTTATATATCTGGTATAGTGGATGATATCAACATGCATGTTAATGTACATTTCAGGGGACTAGGAACAGTTGTGATGGTACTATCATGGGTTGTAACCCTTTACACCCTATGGCAAATGGTCGAAATGCACGAAATGGTGCCCGGGAAGAGGTTCGATAGGTATCACGAGCTCGGCCAACACAAGAAAAGCTCGGGCTATGGGTCGTCGTCCCGCAACAGCTCATTGTCGAGGTGGGCGTCAACATTGTCTATATGGTCACTGGTGGAAGGTCTCTGAAGAAGTTCCATGACACCGTCTGTCCGAGTTGCAAGGATATCAGGCTCACTTTCTTCATCATGATATTCGCTTCTGTTCATTTCGTGATCTCTCATCTTCCTAGCTTCAATTCCATCACTGGTATCTCACTCGCTGCTGCCGTCATGTCCTTGAGGTAACAATCAACATTGTTCGAGCATTTAGCAATCATATTTGTTTAAATCATGGATGCGGGACAACAAACTTACTCGTTTTATCTCGCAAATGACTATAATCTCTTTGTTTGGATAGCTTAAATGTTTATCACATCCACGAAAATTACATCAGAATCTTAAGTACTTGCATCAAAATTTTAGGAAACTTAGCCAAATATGCTGTGCAAAGTTGTATCTTATTTGCTTGACATGATTTTGTTTCCACAGTTACTCTACAATTGGTTGGACTGCTTCTCTACACAAGGGAGTTATCCCCAATGTGTGCTACGACAGCAGGGCATCAACTAGAGCAGGACGCGTGCTTGGCGCCTTTGACGGATTGGGTACTGTGGCATTTGCCTTTGCCGGACACAATGTCGTGCTAGAAATCCAAGCAACGATCCCTTCAACACCTGATAAGCCATCAAAGAAGCCAATGATGAGGGGCGTTTGGGTTGCCTATGCGGTTGTGGCCTTGTGCTACTTCCCAGTCGCCTTTGCAGGGTACGCGGTGTTTGGAAACTCTGTCGAGGATAACATACTCATCTCTCTTGAGAAACCTCGTTGGCCTGTCGCCATGGCCAACTTGTTTGTTGTCATCCATGTCATAGGGAGTTACCAGGTCAGTACTTCTTCGTAGTTCTAAGTCGAGCGTCAGCCTACCTTTTTCTATCGTGTTCTTATAGCACGATTGTAAAAGATACTGACTGGTCATTACCTACTAAAGATAATGACTGCGAGTTCCTGCATTATGAAAAATGATCATATTTGTGCATCAATAAATACCAGGTTTTTGCAATGCCGGTGTTCGACATGTTGGAATATTTCATAGTGACGCAAATGAAATTCAAGCCATCTAATACCCTTCGATTCTGCACTCGCACCTTCTATGTTGGTACGTCGCCTAACCCATATATCCAATATGATATATTAGATGTTATTCGCCTGTTCCGCTCTCATCTTAGTAATGTTATCCTGTGTTGATTTTGCAGCACTTACAATGTTTATCGCGATATCAATCCCCTTCTTTGGCGGTCTCCTCGGCTTCTTTGGAGGATTCGCTTTTGCACCAACCACATACTATGTAAAATTACATTAACCTAAATAAAACTTTCTCTTTAGTTTTCTATACGGTCACAATAATAATGGAATGAAATCTGTGACATTTGATGTTGAATTTTTGCAGCTTCCTTGCATTATGTGGCTTGCAATCAAGAAACCCAAAAAGTTTAGCCTATCTTGGTGCACAAACTGGGCAAGTTCTTTTCCCCTATCATGTATATATTATAAATTTTTGAAATTAGCTACTACGACTACTACGAGTTTTACACACACGTGGCCAATGGCTTCAACACAAATGACAGTACAAGTCTAATGTGTTCGGTAAATCAATCACTGTAGTCTGCAGCTAATTGACTGCATCAACTACAGCCCCGTTACACTGTAACTAAATTCCAATCTTTCTTTTGTTGGTGGATGCAGATGTGCATCATACTTGGTGTTTTGTTGATGGTGTTGGCACCAATTGGGGCACTAAGGGATATCATACTATCAGCGAAGGACTACAAATTCTTCTCATGAATCATGAAGCTCATAATTCTAGCAGCTCTATTGCTTGTTTTCATCGAAACAATCTTAGGATTTTATTTTTCGCTTTGAAAGCAGACATTATTTCATGTACAGGAGGTATTTCAACGTAAAAATTATCCGAGCATGCAAATTTTCTTTCAAGGCAAGCAAATTTGAAGTGTACCATGTCGAAACGAAAGTTGTAGACAATAGTGCTCTACGTCAGGACATCGATGCAAGCGTAGAGCACAAATAACATCAACCTGATACCTTCAAGAAACACATTGCTTGGTCGAGATTCACAAAATGAGTAGAAGAAACATGACAGTTCGACAAATATGCAGAAATAACCCCCGTATGTGATTCCCCATGGGATTCCACAGATGATGTATAAATTAAAGTTCCGAAATGCCTTGTTGCGGTTGATGAATTATTCTAACAAACAATATTCTTTTTACAACAAATGAGAAACCACAGGCAGAAAACATCAATAACCCATCGCCAGGGCATCTCAATCTACTTCGAAAGTCGAGTAACTTATGATTTCCTCCTGGATAGAAACGGTGACTAATCTGTAGAATGACGGCCACTGATCTGTACTTTTCATAGCGCAGGCTATCTACAGCAAGACTTTCCGGCTCCATGGAAGGTAGGACAAGAATGAATCGAACTGGTCATACCAGCAAACCAGCTTCAGATATACATTTGCGGCAGCTGTTCTTTTGAAGATCCGAACCAGAAAAGGACAGCTATTATGGATCGATTTCTCCTTCTTCAACATCATCTGTGGCACCTGCAGTACCCTTGGGAGCCTCAACTTCCTCTTCCTCTTCATCGTCGACCTTCATGTATAGTCCGAGTTGTTCCAAGGGATTACTGATTCCTCGGAGCTTGAAGCTACCCAGAAGACTGTCGTCACCATCATTAGGGCTCGCGCTGTCCAGGAAAGTTGATAGATCGTCAGGAGGTGCTGAACTGAACAACTCCAGATCTTTCATGAATCCAGAATTTTCATTTATCTCGACTGTCTTCTCCATCTGCAAGTTGCCAAAACAATTCAAATCAACATACTGTCAGTAAGAAGATAAATGCAATCCCAGTGAAAACTTCATAAATCATAACCCATCCACTCTTCCTAACATAGTCGACAAAATAATTTCAACATAAATGTAGAGTAATCCTTGATGAGAGAAAACAGGGGTGCCAGAACTTCTGGTCTAGTCGGAAATGTGGTATAAAAGGACATTAAACAAGGATGCCGGCAAAGACAGACCAATCAGAGTGGAATCCTTATATTTACCTTCTGGAGAGCAAGACGAGCAGCCTCCCTTTCCAGTTCCCTCTTCCTTTTGGCTTC
>JAOVYX010001719.1:0-12401 GCA_035668315.1 Drosera spatulata | reverse complement strand
ATTGAACACCTCTGGTTTGTATTAAACATTCAACATCTCATGATCTAATTACTTCAAAACTCATCAACGCATCCCTAATGTCGATCGACTCACACATATTCATGAAATAAGACATGGAATTAAACATAACAAAGCAAACAAACATTCTGATCAGTTTCACAACTAAAGAATAGAAGTTATACAGTGCTCGTAGCGTTCTAAATCAAATCTGATGAATTCCTAAGCGTTGCGGATCAAGACTACGTCAATCCCTTCTCCAAAAACCTGTCTTTCCTTCGTCTTTCGTCCTCTCGATCGTTTCTGCCTCTTTGAGCGTCTCCCCTTCTGATCTCTTCTTGGAATAACCCTAGGAAGGGTATTTATAGGCGAGGGCTTGCAACCGAATCGATCCGACGGCTGAAACTCATCATTTTGCATCTGGAATATCGTTGCGGCCGCGACCAGACCTGTCGCGCCCGCGACAACATTAAAATCCGGATTTCAGGAGATATATACGTCGCGTCCGCGACAGAAGGCGTCGCGCCAGCGACAGCACCTTGCTCGTGACAAAAGGCGTCGCGTCCGCGACAGGGATGTACTGTAAGCTTAAAACTAAAAGTAAAACTAAAAATACCAAATGACGTCCAAAAATTCTAAAAACTTATACATTATATCTAAACACACTAATCTAACTAATCATGGTGAAACATCGCCGTAAAAACTCTCGAAGCACGTGCAATGGTGATGAAACGTGAAATGTGGCTTTTTGAATTCATGGATTGTCATTTTCTTCATTCTTCTTCATTTTTGCTCCAAATTCCAAGCCAATCTGCCATAAAACATGAAAGCACAGTAATACCAATATTTCAAGACAAAACGACACTAAAAATATAATTTAGACAATACAAAAGGAATAAAACAAACATTTAGAATAAAGAAATGATGTGTGTTTTCATACGCGTCACCTTCATTACACCCGAGTACGATTTGGATATTTGTTCTTAGATTCACAAATTTTCCAATATAACGAAAAAAATTTGCAGGTAAAAACCGTCTTTGAGATGACTAGATTGGCATCTTTTGTTTCTACTTCGAGCAAAGAGAATTTATTGCTAATAACATGAATGTTTACATATTGTTAGATGTAGATTCATTATTTCATCTCAAGCGAATTCACCTTATGAAGGAATTATCAATTATCAACCAGGTTTAGAAAGATTTTTTATATGTTGCTACCCTAAGAAAAATTATAAGATACCATCGATGATTGTGCCGGGAGGGCTTTGATCCTTATATTTCTCAGATACTATGAAGTCTTAGAATGTATATAGATCTAACACGCTGATATTTCATAAGTATGAAAGAGTATACAAGAGGGTGTCACGACTGTGCCGCGCCATGGCTTTAAGTCCCCCCTAAATGGTCCACAATTCCACAGCTTTGAAGCTGTACCCTACCATGTATAGTCACTATTAAAACCCCAAAAAGTACAAGCTCTTCATCCCCCACCGATCTTCATATATCATTCATAAATATACAAACTCTTCTTTCAACCCATCACAAACAAAATGTGACCAAAACCCACAACAAATTATCACAAAACAATGTCAAATTTGCTTGGGAAAAATCTTCATATGTGCTTCACATCCATCCAACAGCCACAACAAACGGAAATTCCAATCCGGGACAATCCCACCCGTTCATCCGCCACCACGACGGCCACGTCCTCCTCTTTCTCGGCTTTCTTCAAGAACTACAACACCCTCTATGACTTCACTGCCGGTCACTCCGACGACCAATCGCCATCCTCCTCGTCTACCATTGCCTACGACGACCACATTCCCGACCCTCAACCTATGCTGGTTTGTACAAACACTTTTTTATGTTTCTGCGTATGAAACATAATTTTGTAGGAACTTTCCTTTAAAATCCATAGTAGAGAGCAGAAGGATATTATACGTCGAGATAAACATGTGTGTATAAGCCTGGAGATCCAATATACTTTTGCACTTTAAAGATTGCATTATCCATATTATAATCTCAATCATTAATACTTACATTCTAATTTAGATCTTTCAATTTTTTTTAATTTTTTTTAACCTCTGTGTTATGACACAAATCCTCCGTGTGTATACGAGTCATGACATTATAACTCTTGTTTATGGCACCATATTTGTCTTGTGAAACGACTGAAACTCATGTTTCTGCATTACAGATCCTCGACGACTACGCCACACCGGACATGGCCGCCCTCTACGCCTCTCAGCGCTTCTTCTTCTCATCCCCCGGCCACTCCTCCTCCATCGTCGACTCCTCCTCCTCGTCCTTGTCCTCCTGCTCCCCCGATCGCCTCCCTTCCTCCTCCCCCCTCCCCGACAGCATTCCCGTCCAAACATACTCCCCCGACCCATACTCCGATTTCCGGCGATCAATGCAGGAGATGGTGGAGGCACGTGATCGGCACGAGGAGGAGTGGAGTTGGGAGTATTTGAATGAGCTGTTGGTGTGTTACTTGAAGCTGAATCCTGAGAGTGCTCATGGTGACATTGTGAGGGCCTTTGCTGATCTTGTCGTTTGCCTCGTCGCCGACGCTGGTGGCGGTGGCCGGAGCGGGAGGAGAGGTGGTGGTGGTTGTGACGCTGATGGGTTTGATTGTGATTAATGTCAAGAATGTGATTGATGATTAGATTTGTTTGTTTGGGATCGGTGCAGAATTTAAGTGATCATGAGTGTGATAACATTGATGTCCACCCAGCTCCAACTGACACTCAAAGCTCTATTTTCTTATAAATTGAACTGGAAATTCAGAGCAACGCGTATAACATGAAAAAAAGGAAGCTTAAACTATCGTCATGTTACATATCCTAGTAAGTCGTCAAGAAATAATATATGTGCAATCTCTCGACTACAACAAATCGGGATTCGACACTGATCAAGTTCAGAAATCTATTTACTGTTTTTTTTTTTGGTAGAAGAAATCTATTTATTGTTTAATCGATCGATTTAGTACATGGCATGTTCAATCCAACATTACTGGATGAGTGGTAAAAAGTAAAAGTTTGTGTCCTTCAGAGACTGGAGGCCAGCTATGACTAAAAGGACCACCAGGAACCTTTCTTTAATCTGCATCAAGTATTAATGTGCATCTAAACTTTGATCCACAGTGCAATGTACTGAATATCTGTAATCACCAGAGGAGCAACAGAATATACCTAGTCAGTGCACAAGATACCAAACATATATAAATAAATTCGATTATTATGAGTTTGAAAATATAAACATTGAAATCAAATCTAAAATTTAATATGATTTAAATTATTTTAATAAAAAATATATATTTTATAAGATATTTGCTTACTTAACCTATCAGATTTTTAACATGAATTATCATGATTGATCTTATCTTAAAAAAAAAATGACTAAATCTAAAAATATCTGATCTTAAAAAACTATTTAGATAACTTATTCACTTGGTAAAAAAAAAACTAAACCTTGACAAAAAAAAAAAAACTAAAATATATAAATATCCGATTAAACTATAACCTCAATCATTTCGTTTAGTATGTAATAGATGTCCAATTGGTTCTTTTACTCCAAAAACACAGAAAAAAAGAAAGACCCAGTGTGATAAGAACTCAATGAATATCTATGACTATCTGATTGATATATATAGCTTACGGAAAATGTCAGTATATTCGACAAAACTTACAGCACTAGTAAGCAGCACTAGTAGCCGAGAAAGAACACAGCTCAACCCAACTACGCACTTCAGACAGAGCTTCCAGACTTTGCCGAAGAACGACGGGGCAAAAGGTAGCAACCAGCAAGTAAATTTGGAAGGAAAATCCACCAGTTCAAGGACAACAGCTTAGAGCACACATATAGAGGCAAACATGAACATCTCCTTGCAACCAATCGATGAGTGCATTGACCACATCATGAACAGCATACGCTCGAGGTTGAAGACATGTTGGTGCTCCAACATGGTAGAATGGAATATAACAGGGAAGTACAACTTACCAATGAAACAAAAACCCGGTTAACTAGGCCCTGCAGATATTGATATTCTGACGACTATACTACAATGAAGGAATAATATTCAGGAGCATACTCAGTACTCAAGTCTTCCTTTGACACAATATCTAACAAAATTCAGGAAAAATGAGGAAAAGCTGAGCAAGAAGATAAAAATGCAGTCTTGTGGCCTGTTGACAATCGGTGTTGCATACCGCTCACTTCTTCTTTCCACCCTTGGCAGCTTCACTGGCCTTGGTCTGCACATGCAGGAACATGCTCAATCCAGAGAAATGAAAAATAAAGCGACAACACTGATATATATCAGTGACGTCCACAAGGTGAGAAGTGCAGTTGTTATACAAAGGGTTCACAAAAGAAGGCTACAAGAGACCAATAGTTTCAGGCTTTTTGTGGTTTGGGCTCAACAAAAAACTCGCTCAGTGATAGTCCAAAGCAATTGCTGGGGTGAGCGATCAGCCAAACCAACAATCTTTTTATTTTTATTTTTTATTTGTCAAAACAAGCATCCAAATTGGATTCTGCTAACCAAGTCCAGAGGGCATGGATAGGGAACAAAATTAACAAGCACATGACATGTTTCACATTCAAATTAACTACCTTTTTCACGCCTCGGATTTTCTTAGCCCTGTTCTTCCTTTCCTTCAATTGCTTTCTAGACTTCTCAACCTTGGTATCAAGTCCATTCTGCAAACCACAATATAGATAGCAAAGATGAAGTAAGAATGAAAGGATATCAACCTTCTTACCAATAGACTAGGTCATAACAATATAGAGTAAGGTAATAAAAAACTATTTCAATATGCGTTCGATCCATGGCCGAATACTATTTATACGGTTTATACGATCGATTATGCGGATTATTCAAACTTCAATATTCTTGCATATATTTTCATATGAATACTGCATATTAATACGTATTAGAAATGATAAATTTTGTAATTGAAACCCTAGTATAGTTGCAAGCCACATACTTATTAAGTACGTATATTTTATATAAATAATAAGTTCACACGGTCTAAATTGAAAACACATCTCAAAATCAGCTTGTTAATGAAAAGCAATACGACATAATACATTGTTTGGAAAATTTAGAAATCCAAGCACAAGCACCTAAACACATCTCACAAGCATTGAATATTTGTTTTTATCGATTATTCATTTACTGTATTAAACACCTTGACAACATAATGGGAGCCAATAATAGGATTTCTATTCATCTAACTGTCCTAATATTCGGCCGATTAACCAAATTTTACAACACTGATATAGAGTATAGAGTGATAATGTGCAGACGGATGAAATTACCCTGATAAGCCGGTACTTGGGCTCGTACTTCTTCGCACTATCGACAGAATCATAAATCAAGCCAAAACCAGTGGATTTGCCACCTCCAAAATGTGTTCGGAAATGGAAGACAAAGATGGAACTGGGGTCCTTCACATCATAGATCCTTGCTAACTTCTCCTTCAACTCTGCCTTCAGCACCACAAAACATGTCAATAAGCTTGTATTAGAAAAAACAAACACCTAAATGAAAAGTTTGGCGACTCCATAATCATATCATTATGCAATCAGATTACAAATAAGGTTAAATACACTAGCCCGCATGATATGCTCCACCGGCATATAAAATGTATTGATGGTGGTTGATCTGTTAATGATGAATCGTAATCAAATTGCAAGGCAGTGATTCAAAAGATTCTAGCTTCAAAAATCTTAAAAAATCATAATCAGACACAGTAGCTAACAAGAAGCATGTTGATGGACTTCATATAACAATAATATAGAATGCCCATAATGCCAATGAGGGAAAAAGAAATCCACGAAAGACCTACACAAACTTATTGGGCACTTACTCAACACCACTAACATTTCAAGGTTTGAAAGGCTTATCCTGGAACATGAATAACACAAATGGACTAAGATATCTGATCTCATGACTATCACAATGCGATGCAAACATGTAATGCGATGCAAACAATGGAGATTATAGTCAGACTAGCAGTCACCGTGCCTCTTCATTACTAAGAGTAAGCCACAAACCAGCATGAAGTTACAAAAACATGGCCATAGTCGCACTTTCCTTAATCCGTACCAACATCTTTTAACAATTTCAAAACCTACACTTCCCATTTCTAACCACCAGCATAAAAACTAGAACTTAAAAAAAGAAAACAGGCCAAAACCATCACCTGTACTTTTTTATTTCACACCAGAGTGGGATCAAGCACATGAATCCTCAGATTCTAAAACTATTTCTATGTAACATAAAAGCTTCAATACACTCATCTCCTCACACAGAAACACATCTGAATCGTCCCGGAGGCAATCTAGACACGCTTACCTCATCTCATCACCGCATCTCAGATTAACATTTCTCCTCCTACACTTCTACCCGCATTTCCTCATCGCAAAACGTACGATAGACCAATAAACCATATCCTAGCAATCCTCAACGCAGCAAGAAAATTCCACAACCCCTAATCTCACTGTAGAAATCTCTCAATAAAACGAGCTCAAAATAGATTCATAACGACACACAGAACTACAGAGCATCATATATATACCTTGGAGACATTTGGGCGGCCAGGGTGAAGCACATCGATCACCTACAAAAACAACAACAATAACAACGAGATCCAACAATCACTTCTGCATCAAATCATGCTTTGCAAGAAGAAAAAACCAAACGAGTCGAGGATTTCTCACGAATTGCTTTCGGCTGAGGAGGCGATTGGTCATGAACTTCCGTGTACGGATCGTCACCGCCTTCTCCGCCATCCTCGATCGCCGACGCCGATGTGCTGCTTGATTTCACTGAATGCGGCGATGACGATTCGGAGACGAAGGCGGATTAGGGTTTCTGGGCGACGCCGTCTCGGAGTCGTGTGACGATTTTATACTTTGGAGGTTGTGATGGGCCTGATTTGAGTTTGATGTGGGATTGAATGGGTTGGGATATCGGGTATGGCCACTTTACAGGCCCATATTGTTGTAGTGAGAATTACTTTCTGGCCACTTTACAGGCCCATATTCCTACAAATTTTCTCGTTGGTACAATACCATTTTATTGTAGCGGTTGGATTTGATAAATCATGGATGAATTCGGTTTGTAGCCAATATCGGCATCTAGCCAATCTCGGCAATCTATCACATTTCCGTCTGGGTAATATCTTGCTTTCATTATTCTCGCTCCCAAAGAATTTGGAGACTCAATTAATCTCCACAACTGTTTTGTTAATAGAGCATCATTGATCTTGTTAATTGACTCAATTAAAGTTATCTACTTTTATCATTGTATAAACTTTTTCTTGATCTTTTTGGTGATAATATCTTCAATGAGATTTTTGTTAAGTTAAATAAAATAAAATAAATAAATAATAAAGAAAAAAAGAAAAAAAAAAACGTAGAAAACGAATTGAAACGGAATAAAGGAAATAGAGGACACGATCAATCAATTACCAAAACTTTTCTCAGTTTCATCTCCCTAAAAATCTTCGGGGGTCGCTGTCTGCTCTCCTCGTGAAACACCTCCCCATTGTTATCTTCAACACATGACAAGATTGACAAGGATCTCTTCTCTTTCATCGATTCCATCCGAAATTTCTATGGTTATCATCATTTTCATCGACACGTCATCCTATCACTATGTCAATTAATTCTCTTTCATTTTGTTGATCAAATAAGGGTTCAAGAATGAGAAAATTCTGATTTGTTATAAATCGGTCTTGTTTAAGAGGTTGATGAGGACATTTGACAGACTAATGGAGTAAATTGGTTGGTTAAAATCGAATTGTGAAAGACAATTTCTGTTAGAAAGTTCAAAAATCTATCAGAAAATATAGGATGTTAATTGGGCTACAAAATCCACACATAATGAATTTAGGCTGTCTAGTTTATGAAAAAATTTACGGTTCATCAATCGGTGTTGTGTGCATCGGGTTATAAGTCGTTAAGCATCCGGGTGTCATCCTGTTCCGTGTGCAGATTTATTCGTGTTTAATAAATAAACTGCTTCTATTCATAAATGATCACATGATGAACCTTGTATAATTAGAACGGTCTCTGAGTCTAGTTTACTGTAAAATTTACGAAATTGAATTTGAAGCTTTGTACTAAACGTTATGAGTAAAAGAGTGAGGAAGTTTCAAACATAGTGATTTAGCTTGATGACGGGAATAAATTTAATTAATTGGGATAATTAAAAAAATTAAAAATTATATTTTTAGAAACCTCTGTATGTCTATTTTCTATAAAAATTAACCTTGTATGAATTAGAATTTTGCATAAGAAGTTATGAGTTAAAATGTATCAAAATGTCTAGCTATCATACTGGTTAAATACACTAAGTTTAAACATAATTATCCGTTGAATCATAAATTATCATGGTATGTATTATGCCTAATTGGAAAGGTCTATGAGTCTGTTTTCTAACGACATAAAGAAATCATAGTTTTGATATTTATACAGAAAGTTATAGTGATTTTTATAAGAAGACACAAACCTATTTTTCTTTAGAAAAGATGGTTTCTCATTATTTATTTAGGATAATTGTTTCACATGGTATCATCATCAACTATTAGGATTGTTGTTCACGAATTTCAGGTGAGAATATAGTGCACTTGTCCCTTCTTTGAAAACTCGTTTGAGGACCTTTCTTTGTGCTACGACAGACATATGTCGTACTTGGTTGATTGAGTTGAAAGCATCGTTGTTTGTTTGATTATTTTGTGCTACGACAATCATATCTGCTACTATTTGTTATCTATCTGATGCGACTTATTTTGGTTCCCACATATTTATTGGGATTTTTGAGAGTATGTATGATTGTTGTACCTTTTATCCGAGCTGATTGTTCTTATTGATTTGCTAAATACTCCTTATTTAATCTTTTATTGTATTTGGAACCAACTAACCTTTATCATTTTTAAATTATAATCATTTATTTCTTTTATATGTATGTCATTTGTTTTTCAATGTGATAGATTTCTCGCTCAACTTCACAGCTGACAGTTTTTATGCTCCATTATTCTCATGGTATGAACACAGAATTAGCTTGGACGTCGTGAAGTTCTGACAGCGGACCTCTTAGGACTTTCATCGCATGCATTTTCTTTTGGATTGTTATTTAAGTTTATTGAATATTTGTTCGACATCTTTAGAACAATAGTTGAAGACAAATATAATTTATTTTATGGTTTTCATTATATTTACGAGTTGTTATAAGGCTGACGTGGATTACAAGGTACAATATTATAATTCACGTATTTATCACGCTCCCCTCGAGTTTAGAATGTGACAAAGGTGGTATCAAAGACAGGTTTAGATGAAATAAAGTGATGGATTAAAATTCAATTATGCATGCATAAATATGTGGTCCGGAGCTCCAGACGATCCAATAGATAATTGTTTTCTCTTTACATGTTATAAATGATATATATATGGTATTCTAAAATTCTTTAGAATTTTCTATCTTGTAGTTATCAAGATAGTGATGGTTAGAAGTACATCTCATGATATGCCCCTTTCAACTGGTGACAATCCTTCTAATCAAAATGCGGAGGCGATAGTTTAACCAGTTTATCAAGCCGGTGATGAAACGGATAATGCACAAAATCAGAACATTGAGGGTCAGAACCAATAGGAGACCCCGAATCCTGTTGAAATTGTAACTCCTACAGTAGGTGGGACCCCAACAGTTGTTAACTTCACTCCTGAGGTGATTCAGAACTTTCAGCAGGTATTAATGACACTTCTGATGGGACAGATTGGTGCATCTCCTCTTTTTCCTTCACCTCTATCTATCTCACAGAATCCAGTCGCCCCTTCTACACCAGTTGCTACAGTACGTTTTTGGATACTGACTCGAACCGATTGTTTGAGAAATTCTTGAAGGCAAATCCACCTAAGTTCTATGGTAAGCCGGATGCAGTCGAAGCTCATGATTGGATCATGAGAATGGAGAAGGTACTTGAAAGGTTGATTTGTTCTGATGAAGAGATTGTCTCTTTACCTACTTACATGATGGAGGGACCATCTGAAATACGGTGGCGTAGTGTTAAGGATCAATACCAATCTAAGGGAGAAGGGCTGAGCTGGACTAAATTTTTATCTGGGTTTAATAATAAATACTACACGTTTACCATGAGAAACAAGAAGAAACGTGTGTTGTTAGACTTGGAGCAGGGAGATATGATCGTTCTAGAATATGAAGCAAAAATTTCTGAACTGGGGAGGTTTGCACCAGAGTTGTTGGCGAATCAGGAGGATAAGATGCTATTGTTTATTAAGGGTCTCGACTCAGAGCTTCAAGTTCATGTTCGGAGTTTAAAGTACAAAACCATGACTGACTTGGTCGAGGTTGCTACTAACATAGAGGAAGGTCTTAAATTACACGGGACGAAACAAGGTGTAGAGAAAAAGGCTTTCCAACATCATGGACAAGGTAGCAACCAGAGCAACAACAAGAAACTCAAGGCTACTCAATCAGAAGGTACCGTTAGTGTAGAACAGTCAACCAGTAACTTCAAACAAAGTCAATCTGGTGGTGGATCTCAAAATACTAGGTGTAAATGGTGCAAAAAGATACATTCACGAGGTTACAACTGCGACGGACACCACAGAGATGCCACTCATGTGGTAAGATGGGACATATTACTAGAATGTGTAGACAAGAAACTGGTGTTTCTTAAAGTCAACAGCACTCAGTTCAAGTTTGGAAGACAAAGAAACAACCACTAGTGAGCGACCTTTGGTGCAAGGCAGAGTGTGTGCTCTAACCCGATAGAAGGCCGGTGCATCACCTCCTACAGAACGACGTACATGTTAGTACCCACATATTAAAGTTTCAATTTCGAGGACGAAATTCATTTAAGGGGGTAGAATATGATATCTTGATCCTAAAAATATTTTATTTAACATCTTTTAAAGTTATCTACTTATATTCTTGTATAAAGTTTTTTTGATCTTTTTGGTGATAATATCTTCAATGAGATTTTTGTTAAGTTAAAAAAAAAGAGGAAAAAAGAAAAAAAAAAACGTGGAAAACGAATTGAAACAGAATTAAAGGAAATAGAGGACACGATCAATCAGTTACCAAAACTGTAACAATCAGAAGTTTAGACAAGTTTATTAAATTATGTTATTCATTTCTTTAAATAAATGAGTGCTTAAAACTAAATTCTGAACAGAAATACGAACTTGTAATAAAATTTGAAAAATTTTGATATATTTGTTTCGACGATCAACGAAGATAATTATACCAAACATAATTTTGAAGGATAACGAGACACTGCCAAGCCAACCGCCAACTCCTTGTTTCTTCCTCCCCCATCTCAGGTAACCAAAACCCTTTAAAGATTTCCTCTGCACGATGAATTATTGATGTGGTGGATTGTTTGATGTTCGGATTGCTTGATGTTGTGATGTGTGTGATTGGTAGTTAAAAAACGATGACCCTTGGGTTACGGTAAGCTCGAGGATGGTGATGATGAACGGATAGCTGTATTGTTAAGGGTGATTATCGTTCAAGGAACGATTTAGATGACAGTACCGCTATGAGTGTAAACTAAGGTTAAGCTAGGTTATAATATAATGATTTGACCTAGTATTGATAATTGAGCGTATGTGTTAACGGGATAATTAACTCAAAAGTTTAATTATAAAAGTAAAATAAAGAATAATACAAAATGGAATTAGAACATTCTTATATTATAACATTTGCGATAAGAGTAAAATAACACATGGGAAATCATCATGTGAGAAAATGATATACATAAGAGACATGAAACAGTCGAATTACATTTTTAACCCGTATAAGAAGGTTGAGCTTTTCCGATGGCGGTGTTGCGAGGAAGGAAGGATTAGTTTTTGTTAGAAATACGTGGTGTTATCATTGAGACATTGAGCACTAGTTTGCAGGGACCCGAGATTATGACAAGGATATGGCTAACCCTGGCAATCCGGATACTGGACAGTTGCTTGCAGGGATGCCACTAGGGGTTGCTGGACGACCGTTTGCAGGGACCCGAGATTGTGACAGGGCTTAGCCACCCCTGACAGCGCGCTGGAATGTCGTTTGTAGGGAGCCAATCGACGATATATGGTTGTGGTCTCAGACTAAAAGAGGAAGGAATCTCCATACGTTAGCGTTCCAAACTAATATTCAAACATAATCACGGGTTAGATTGATCGACTGAAGCAGAAAACATAAATAATGAAAATAAACATGCGAATGGATAAACACTGCGATTGACTGTAGAGGAAATAAAAGTTGAATTAATAATAATAATAATAATAATAATAATAATGATGATGATGATAATAATAATAATAATAATAATAATAATAATAATAATAATAATAATAATAATAATAATAATAAT
>JAOVYX010001718.1:0-12401 GCA_035668315.1 Drosera spatulata | reverse complement strand
GAGTTATTTATTTATTTATATAAGGAACTAATTAAAAGAATATTAAATAATATTTGTGACGGATTCCATCGCAAATCAAAATAAGTTTCACAAATTTTATTTTGCGACGGAAAAAGTCAATCCGTCTAATAGGAAATTGTTTTGCGACGGATCCGTCGCATATAATGACTTTTGCGACGTCATACATTGCGACGGAAGTTTCCGTCGCAAATTCCGTCGCAGATATGTTCCTGCCACGGAATATTCCCTTTTGCGACGGATAAATTCCGTCGCAAAGTATGCAGGTTTTTTGTAGTGATAAGTGACGGAGTAAAATAGCAACAAGGGATACCTCTAACTCCTAGCACTGTTTACCGGTTCACATTCTTATTTCTCGCAATGCCTCCAAAATAACTCACTAAACGATCCACCACATCCCTGTACAAAAAGTTCGTGCCGTCCATCACTCCCAGTCCAACCCTAGCTCCTGGAATCACTGACTGATATAATTTTCGTACCCATTCTCCTCCTTCATATCTCCAGAAGGTGCACCGCCCCTCAATTCCGTGGGTAATGTATATCATATAACTCATCCGCCCAAGTTACATCAAGGTATACAGATGGTTATGTAATCCTTCTCTACAGCTACATCTGGGAATCGCCATGTCATAAAACACTTCATGTGTTAAATCATGTTGAGTCCAGCCCATGCATTACACAAGCCCAAACCCAAAAAGGATTTATCCTAGTTTTCTTGTAAACTTCTTCTTCTTGTATGAGATGAATCAAGAGCCGCAGCTGGAAGGTGAGTAAGAAACCAAGAGAGACCAAGAACACACAAACACAAAAACCAAATTCCGAGCTCTCAGTTTAGGTCATTTCAACAGATTGTTTGAAAAGATAAACAGATTTCGTTTCAACTGAAACTTTGATAACACATAGCTCTATGTGTTAGCTTCGTTCTTTCACTGGTTTGAGCTCATTCCGAGGTCGGGAAGATTAGTTTTAGGGCTATTTTCCGCATAAGGTTGGAGCAGATTTTGGTTTGGTGCTCTCAGGACAGGTTCAGTCCGTTAACTATTTGGGGGTCCAATCTTGTCCGATTAAGCTGATTTTCGGATATGTTGTAGAGCTTGGTGTCGTCTACTAGCTACTCAAATTTTAGGTTGATCTGATTCGGGAAGGGCTGATTCCAGCAGGTTTCCGGTGGCTGGTCAGTGGACTGATGTTGGTGAGATTGGTTCTGTTTTCCCTTGTATTTTCACCTAATGTTGGTGAGATTGTTTTGTTTGTAAAGGCTTGCTCTGATCTTGATGTTTGCTACCCTCTACGTGTAGTAGAGAAGGAGATTGGTGTGTACTCATTAACGTGTTGATTAGTGGAAGTTTGGGTGAATTCCGATAAAGGTCTCGTGATTTTTTATCCTCGCAGGTTTTTCACATTAAAAGTTCCGTGTGCATTTCTTTGAATTTGTTATGTTGATTATATTATTTGCTTGAATCTATACTTGAGCATACTTGTTAAATCTCCAACAAATCAAACACGATACCAATAGATCCATGATCCGCCACTCTCATACCCATCCACAATAATCTCCCTCCCCCAATATCTACCCATGCCAAACACTGAAACTCCTCTCTGCCACAAAATCTCCTAGCTCAATGCCATGCCAAGCATCCCTGTTGAAACTATAAACCCGCGCCGCCTGTCTAGTACATAGTATAAGCCTATAATCTCCAGCAATACAACCCAAACCAATACACAAGATCGTGGATGGATCAATGGTACACAAACATCTCAACTCGCTATCCATTGTCGGATTCCACAGATACAACTGGACCCGTGCACTACGCAAACCATGCGAGCAATAGATCCTTCAAAATGAATGTCACCCAGTATCGGGAATCTCATCCTGCACACGATGTCATAAGACTCGTGACGAATAATCGTTTTCATCCAGTTGTTCAGTAGATGGCCCCGTCAACAGAAACTCATCCTCCATGTGGGCTGAAAGGAACTCAAAGAGGAATCACGGGTTCCTAACCACTCTCGATCATGTCTGACAAGCTGCCTTAAATCTCAAAACAGACCTCAGAGGAAGCCGCAGAAATGTCAACCAAACTACGTCTTGATTGTCTGAAAACAAATATGTATATATCATAAGGATATTGAATTAATCATAATTACAATTTTGTATAGTCCAGAAAGATGAATTCATACCAGCCATAGAATATTTTACATCATCGCTAATCCATGGTGGTGTGCACAATTGATCCGACTGAGCATGCTGATCACACAAGTGGGAGCTGCTCAATAAAGACTGCAGCTCAAGGAAGTCTGTCCTGTCCCGAACATGCATCTGTAGATTAAATTTATCAAAAACAGTACCTCAGGAGCAAAGCCATATAGAATATATAAAAGAGTACACTCACGAGCTCATAATCACCATCAAATATCTTGAAGGCTTGTTTCATCAATTCAGCAACTGTATCCTAAATAACATTCAAAAAATGGCATTAGACTAAGTCCTAAGAGATAGGAAGACACTACTATATCTTTAGATAAGAACTCTTCATGTTACACCAGAATGATGTTGACAGATCACAGGGAGGAATTTAACAATAGCACAATGACAATTTTTTCAGATCCGGAAGACTTAGGATTCTGGAGATCTGAAAGCCTTTTCTGCAGAGAATATACATCTGCCCTATCCAGTTCTTGAAGACAACCACTTGCATCCCTACAGCGAGCAGTTTCAAAGTTGTAGAGATCACAATCTACAAGGAAAACTTCACACAGCGACTTTACATGCCATTAGAGAGTGAGAGGTCACATATACAAATGGAAAGTAGAAGTTAATTGGAAATGTGCATGTCCTTCTGAGCAAACATAGGAAATCTAATGACAGCAGGTTCGGCATCATACTTAGTAACACATTCCAAAACATGTATGCCAAGTAATGGAAGATAAGGCAATCAAGATCAGGATCACATTCAATGTGATATGCGACGTTTGGGTGTGAAGTCGTCAGCTTCGATTCCAGCAAAAATCAACTTACACAATGTTGGGGTTTCACTTACAATGACTCAAACAGAAAAAATTCTTATCGCTGAACAATTCAGGGCAAGCAAGCAACAGCATATAGTCAGGAACATATGACACAAGGAAATGTACAACTGCGGTAATGCATGTAACACCCTGGGGATTTAGAAGGGCGAAATCCCATTTATTCAATCACGTCTTCACTAACCTTCTACAAAAAGCCACCACCTTATAAGAAACACAAATCTGAATTCAACCACACTCCATAGTTACCATGGGAGCCCGAATGTACGAGGATATATATATATATATATATATGATGTAGGAGGGGTCGGTGCGAGACCAGAGCATCCAGGAGCGGGGAGCACCAGCGTCGTCGGAGACATCAGGACGCGGAGAATCGAATGAGAGGGAGGTTCTCGACGTGGCGTCGAAGTTGAGAGGCACCGATTCCGACGAGGCGCCGGCGGCGCTAGACAAGAGAATAGAGGAGCGGGGAACGTCAGCCTCTTCGGCGACACCAGGACGCGCAGAATGGGAGGAGGGCGAAGTCTCGGACATGGTGACGTCGAAGTTGAGAGACTCCGTGGCGGAGACGCCGGCGGCGGAGGTCAGCGATTCCGAAGAGGCGACGGTCAGGCATTCCGATGCGTCGTCGGGGTCGGAAGCTGTGGTTGCCATTGTTGATGGATGTTTAATCAGAGGAGGGAGAGTGAGGATGGAGCGCTGGCTATTGCTGTGAATATATGAATGAGAAAATATAGTTTCTCCGTACTGTTGAAAAAATTCTTCCCAAAGAAACTGCAGTATGATAATGACGTCAGGGGAATCCGAGGCTCATGTACTCTATCTACTACGGTATTTTTTTCAAATGTATAGTTCACATTTGTACACAACACTTCAGTATTTGTATACTGAATTGAAATGTTGTGTCATGTCGAGTCCACAATTTACAGCGTTTAGTTTACAAACTAGTGCAATACACAAAGAATAAACAGGTGTACACGAAGGAATACTATAATCAATTGTGTATAATGACTGCATGCACCCCTTCCGTAATTGATGATTTTATTCTACTGGTCGTCTCAGAATGTGAGATTGTGTCATGGTTTGATAGGAGTATATCGATAAGTAAAATGATTCAGAATATGTAACTTCAATTACTTTCAACATTTAACAATATTTTTGTTAAGAATATTAGTTGGTCATCGCCTTTTACTCTGAATAAAATAACGCTAAAAAAGACAAAGTAAATGTCTACGATTTTAGATGATTAAATCTATGTTAAGAAAATTATGGAAGGGAATTAAAAAAAGAAAAAAAAGGAAAACTTTTAGACATTTATATGTATTTATGTATTTATATGTATGTTAGATATTCATGTAGCTTGGGTAATAGGAGAGGTGCAACAATATGGTAATATCTTGGTTGTTGCATTCAGTTACGAAAGCAATTACAAAAAGTGTTGTGTATTGTCAAAATGTCTCAAAAATTTGGAATGAATTGGAGCAAAAATTTGAACAAACAGTGCTCGTGTGTTCCAAGTTCAAAGAGACTCGAGATTTCTCAAGAAAGCATGAGTGTTTCTGCCCACTTTATCAAGATCAAATGTCTTTGGGATGAGTAAGTGCCGTGAATAATTTCCCTCCATGCATTTGTGGTGCGAGAAAGGAGATGATAACTCTACTTCAAAGTTAAAAACCTGATGTGATTTCCCGTGGGATTAAATGATTCGTATAGGACTGTATGAGATAATATCATTGTCTATGGTTTCTCAAGCATATCAGCTTGTCTTGCAGGAAGAAAGGCAAAATGATGTGTATATCTTGCCTTTCATAGAAGCTGATTCAACTATTATGTACTCTAATAATGAAAAATTTGTCAAAGGACAGCAAAAGAGAAATAGCTTTAGGATGGGAGACTAAAGGATGCAATTGTTCTTTAGATATTGTAAGAAACAGACCATGTGATTGCAAAAATGTTACGCCCTCCGTTCCATAATATATGTAATATTTTTTTTATTTTAATTTATTTATAACTTTTTATCTTTTAATCAATGTTTATTTTTAAACAAATCATATCAATTATATTTTATTATAATATATCTATTATCTCTTCTCATAACATAAGAACATGAAATTGGACTGAGCAAAGATCAATATGGCTAGCTGATGACTCTACTTGGGAACTGGGGATACAGGAAGGACATATGTGGGCAAATACAAGAATAGCAGCTCAAGCTCGATACTAACGACTAGGGCTGTAAGAAAGTTCGTTAAGTGTGAGGCAGAACTCGAGCTTGACTCGTTAAGAGGTCATTCAAACTCGTTCGATTACTAGACGAACCGAACATGAATAAAATTCTCAACTCGTTTAACTAAACGAATGAGTTTAAGCATACCCCCGTTCAGCTCGGCTTGAGCTCGGATTGTTAGGCTTGATAATGGCTCGAGTTCGGGTTCGGCTCAGTAAAAACTCGATAAGAACTCAAAAATTCAAAATATATATTATAATTGAAATACATATGTATATACTCCCTCCACAACAATAACAACAACAAATCAAGCCTTTATCCTATCAAGTGGGGTCGGCTACATGAATACGACGGCGTCATTTCAATCTGTCATGTACATCATCTTCTGTAAGATTATGATAGGGCATATCATACTTCAAGGTTTCTCTCATAGTCTTTTTAGGTTTTTCTCGTCCTCTCTTGACATGTGTTAACTCCCAACCTTCATATCTCCTAACAGAAGTTGTAACTGGTCTGCGTTTCACATGATCATACTAGTCGTGACTCCCTCATTTTACCTTCTACTGGAGCCACACCCACTTTTTATCTGATAACTTCATTTCATATCCTATCTATTCTTGTATGTCCACATATCCACCTTAATATTTTCATCTCGTTTACACTCATCTTCTGTACATGCTGTCACTTAATTACTCAACATTCTAATCCATACAGCATCGCTGGTCGAATAGCTGTCTTGTAAAACTTTTCTTTTAACTTGGTAGGTATTTTAAGTTGGTATATATGTATATACTCCCTCCGTCCCAACAAAATTATAATATTTTTTAAATTGGGTCGTCCCAACTAAATTACAATATTATCATATTTAAAAAAAAAATTCGCACAACAATACTATAATAATCCTATTTTTTATTTTTTATCACATCAACCCACCCAGTTACTTTTCCTCCTTTTTTTCTCATTCCTTTCACTCACAAAACTCAAAGGATAATTTGATTTTACATCAAAATTTAACACACACATAAATTATTGTGGTAGGTCAACTGGTTGCAATTCTATTGAGATGGAGGGAGTATTAAATATAAGATATATATTTATATTTACTAAAAACACTATAATTATTGTGTTTTTGTTTTCGAAATTGAAATAAATCAAACCTAAGCGAGCCATTAATAAGGCAAGTCGTAAACGAACTCGAGCCCAGCCTGGAGCAGACCAAATAGTCAAGGGTCTATTTGGTATTATTTGTAATTCTGATTTTTTATTTTCGTTTCACTGACTGATGAAATAGAGGTGTTGGTTTATGATTCTTATTTCTGAAACGGATGAAAGTGAAGCAGAAAACAAAAAACCAGAAAACGATTTTCAGTTTCTGTTTCGTCTTTTATTTTAGTACAATATTCAAAATTTTATCTATTAGTATATTATCAAATTCACAAAACACCTCACATTAAATGTCATGGCGTTTTTGTTATTTCAAAAAATTTTCAAGGATATTTTCAGAATTTCACAACTTCAGCGATTACTTTGAAGACATCTATTTCACTATGAGTAAGCTTGACTTCTTTAAACCTTTCTTTAATTGACATGTCTATCCCTTCTTTCCTTACCTTCCAAATTTGAATGACTTGAATTTGTGACATTATTTCATTTGCATCCCATAGATTGCCCGCTGCCTTCAGTTCGTAAAATTTACAATTGCAATCTTATTCGTGTGGTGACGCACAGGTATTGCGCCTGTATTGCTCTAAATAAGGATTTTAGCAGCTTCTTATTTTTCTCATGGGAAGTTGCATCTATGAATGTCGAGATATATCATGATGCATATTTATTTTAAACTCTAACTTAAGATTAATCTATTGACATGTGTTTTAAGCACCATGATCGTGATTGGCACCGTGAATTAATTCTACTCAATGCAACATTGTTTATGACTAAAAAGCCAAGAAGACCAATTACACATAATTAGAGTTGAAAACGATCGGCACATAGTTGGAGTTGGAAACAAGATCCCTGTTTGGATTGTGAACTCCTCTTTACTAGAAACAAGTAGGTATTATTTCCAATAGTGTTATCATTACCATTTTGAATATCACTGTTTGGAGCTTCACGGATTGAAATAAAATGCTTGGTTTAAAAATAGTACATATAAACTCATCAAAGCACTTTGAAACTTCAAATCTTGAAAATAAATACAAAAGATCTTTTTCGGTTTATTTTCTTCAAGATCAAAGAAAAACAAGTAGATGTTGAAAAGAAGGATATGCTTGCTGAAGTATATCAAGATTTCACAAGTCACCTTGCTGATGAATCTCGCTACATCACCCATGCTTTTCACTTTGTGACTAAAACGCACTGTCAGAAAAACATGATTTTCTTTTTTGTATGGTTGAAACATGCTTAGCACACACTTGAATTGTTCGTGCAATTCATTTTTATTGAGGATTTTGATCGTTGAAATTGTCACTCTTAATGTGACTTGAAATTTTAATTTTTTTTATGTATCTAAATTAATTATAAGGTTTTTGAATCCATGAAAAACTAAAATACCGTGCATTGCGCGAATTATTTTATTTTGTAGGATGACTTTGATTTTCATTACTCTTTTTTATTTTTATTACTGATTTTAATTTTTATAATTTTAAACAATAATACAAAATAACCCTTTGCTGAGCTGAGGTCAGCTCGACTCGTTCGACTCGTTTTACACATATATTAACAACACACAAGATTATATAATGTTAGTAACAAATTCGTTTTTTTTTTTTTTCTTTGTTATCGTCTTAGGCTGTCGTGGTTCTCTCATTCTCACGTGCCATGTCTTGATTACAGAAGATTTGAGAATCTCGATTGATATCTTTCTCTTTAGTAGAAGTTTGCCAACTACTTGGTAGCTCTCATCTTCCTCCTCGCCTCTAAGTTTTCCCATTGGATCTTGATTCCTTCATTCTCTTGTTTCGTTAGACACAATTTTCGCCCCATGTCTTTGATGCATCTCTCCAAGTCAAGTGTCATTCTGATACACCCGATATGTCGATTGCCTCCCCTTGATAGGGTATTGACGATGCTATCCTAGATGGCTCTAGAGAGTGATTGTTTTGAAATGAGATTTTATATTGATACATAGTGAAAGTAAAAAATACATATATGTTCTAATCAATTGGGAACTCGGTGATTATATTTCATGAAATAAATTGATTGTTTTAATAAAAGTGTGTTTGAATAGCATGTTTGCATGAGGAAAAAATAAACCAATTTTTCCTATTTTTATATCCGTTTAAACTATTAAAATTTTCAACTATTCATGTTTCACCTAACGAACTCATATATTCATTTCGTTTTATAATATAGACAATGGTTTGATCCGATATGAGAATTTATGTGTATGTTGAATTTGTGTGAAATTTAATGAAAAAAATATTTCTTAGTTAAAAAGGTTATTAATATGATATGTTGTATATATTTTGAAATAATCCAAATAAATATATGTTGTTTATATTATGAAACGAAAGGAATAACAAAATACTTAGAGCCTCATTGCTAAACTTAGAATCCATTTTGACTAAATGCAAAATCACAAGTGGGTTAAGCCGTTAAGGTGAGCGTGGGTGAGAGAGTGAAGGAGCCAGGGAGGGTGAGTTTTAATTACTTTCGTACCTTATTCGAAAATTTATAACATTGTAAACCGAATCACTTTACCTAGATAGGATTAAGATCCTGTTTTTCAGCTTATAAAGAAAGAAAAAGAAGATCCTGTTTTTCATAAAAGAAAAAAAAAACTATTTGACATGTTTTTCGATCTTAGATTTTTAGAAATTCACCAAAACATAGAATTAAAATCAAAAAGTTAAAATCCAAAATAAGTTAATTCAAAGACAAATTGAGCTAAAATCCTCAATCTATCCTTCACCCATTTTTCATTTCATTAAATGTTTCAATACACATTTCACTTTTCATTTCAATCTTTGTTATTATATTTCACTCAACTTTGTTCCATTTACCAAAAAAAAAAAAAAAAAATCTTAGCCTTCATGTGGGTCCATCTTTACCAATTTTTCCCCCCTTTCCCTGACACCATTTAACGGTTAATGTATCATTATTTGCTTTTGTTAATTAAGAGAGCGGTTTGTCACGGGTTAGATTCTTGTCATCCGTGCGACATTCAAGTTACTCATATTTTTGTTTGTGCTCAGCCTACTCGTCATTCAAAGGTGATGTTTGTGAACGCTAAGAGAGTTTGGAGTTGGAAACAAACTTTGTATTGAGGACACTTGAGAAATTATAAGGTTTTGAGCTTACAAAAATGTTTGAAATGACTTGGGATTCCTTGGGATAAGATGAGATGAGATGCTTTGACCAAAGACCTCATCCCTTTATATGTACCTCTATGGAGAGTTTTAGATTTGATATCTAGACTCTTCCACACTCTTCTTCTCCTGAGAATGCACAAGAATCTTCTAGACTCGTCTCCTATGTACAAAAATTCCCTAGAAAACTCTACCCAATTCTAGAGAATTGTAAAACATTTCGAAGAATCCTAGAGTTCTTAAAAAAACTCTATAAAAATATAGAATTGTCTAAAAGAAAAATATAAACGACTTTAAACAATCCTTCAAAACGAAACAGGTTAGGTTATTACACTCTCCCCATCACTTCCCCTCATTTATCTCACCTCAAATCCACGCGAAGCAACCCAACACTCATTCATCATCATCATCATCTCATCCTCACATTTCCCAAACGCAAAAAATTAGGGCGTGGGGCAAGACGAAAGCGTCCCAGAAGCAATGGGAATCGCAAGAGAGAGACGAATCGCTTCTTCGTCGACTTCTACGTGCGCACAGCTGCGAACCGCTTATCACGATTGCTTCAACAGGTAACTCAATTCAATCCATCCTCTTCTTCAATGTTCTTATTAAACGCTCTTTTAGGGTTTGTTTTAATCATGTGTGTGCGCCATTCTGGTAAAAGGGTTTAGTGTTTTACTGATCCATGGCCATGGGTTTTCTAATCAGATTGTTGTTGTGTTCGGAGAAGTACTTGAAGGGACGATGGGACGGAGAAGAATGCCGCGTTGTTGAGTGGAATAAATACTGAGAATGCTTGTCTGTATGTTGATCTTCTTTCCTCTACTCTTGCTTCCCGTAATGTGTGTTTTTTCAGGGGAGTTGAGCCGATCAAATATGAGGTTGAACAACATAAATCGTGGTAGTGATGTAGGCGACCTGTTGAACATTCTCATTGACGTTACGTTCTGTATGGCAGGAACTATTTGATGGCTGCTCCTTACAGAACCATCACGGAATCGCTTAGAGCGACTGAACACAAACCCCTTAAGGAAGTGCTTGAATCTTTGAAGGCCTCAGAGCCAGTCGTCCATGATCCTGAGGAATTGCTTGCATATTGGAAGGAGTTGCAGCCCGACCCTTTTGGACATCGAAAAAGTAACCAAATATGTAATCTGCAATATGTTGTTCCGACTGAACAAGCTGAAATACGAAGTCATGACTTTGCCCAAGCACCTACGAGAAACTGTGGCATTCTTCATCAGTTTCAGGGACAATGGCGGCGTCATTAATGAAAGCTGCCAGAGGCCGGAGGGCTTGCCTAAGGGGACGACGGCGTACCCTAACGCGTCCTCTAACTATAATTATGACTTCATGGATGTGAACCGCCGCCCTTATATTGATCGTGATCGTCATAAGATTATCGTCGTAAGATTGATTTTGGTGCTCTACCGATTGTGCCAACTCGTATGAGATTTTATGGGATAAAGCAGAACATGGTGCAGCAGAACATGGTGCTGCAGACTATAGAAGGGGAAATAAAAGAGACCGTAGAACGCACACTGATTATATTGAAGGAAAACAAGGAGGACCAAATCAAGCTGGTGATCGCTGCTAGTCATCGGATGGCAAGTCCATATCCTTCATCGTATTTCTATTTCTCGGGTAAGAACATATTGGATGAGACCCGGTTCTGTGCCCCCCACCTTCGTGGAGCTGAGCGTTCTGGTATCACTGAAGCAATAAAACGGACGATTGAACATATCCTGCTTCTGCCCGCGACCAAGGATCTGATCCAGATTGTAGAAAGCGCAGATGTGTGTTTTTTGTACACTATTGTAGTACTGTTTCTTTTGTTGAGCATTAGTATCTTTTAAACACCTGATGTGGTACAAGATTCTAGAAGCACACTGATATGTCAAGTGTCCGATAAATGCAGTTAGTCGTCGTCTATCTTCCATATGTGAAATTCAAAGACTTCAATACCTCGTCTTGCCCTGTTTTTTTTGTCCAACTCGTTTGGATGACCCCACAACAGAACACTCTAGGAAATGAAGAGTTTCTATATAAAGTAACTGAACATGTATAAGTGGTAGAAGGCGTCAAAACCGAACCGATAAAAAAAAGGCGAACATGTTAGAAAGATAAAACCTGAAGCACTAGACAATTTAAGATGAAAAATACAGTAAATTTTCAGGATACTATAGGAGAAGATCAGGGATAACTGGAGGATTTGCTAGTTTGCTATCAGGTAACATTGGAACTTTATGGCGGGATTTATGGTGGCGCTTGCTCTTTGTCTTCCCGTCCTTGCCATTTTCTTCATCCTTCTCCTCATTCTTGGAATGGCTCTGATGACCTCCATCTTTGCCATGACGATGACGTCTATGCTTGCTTCTTGTATGTGCGGCTTCGAGGCTGGATCCTTCCACATTGGTTGAACTTACCCTAGGATTAACCAGACCATCACCGGTTAACTTTTCCTTTCCTTTAAGCTTTCCTGATTTATTTTCCTCTTGGAGAATCTCTCTCACAGCACCTGAAATCAAGTCGCCTGATGGTTGTTTTTCGTTGGATGTCTTACGAACTTCTTCACCCTCTAATCTTACAACCATAGGCCTCGGCTTTGCATGGCTCTTCCTTTTCTTGATCACGAGGGATTCCTCTGTCAGCTTTGCAAGATCGTTTGCGCTATCATTTTGACTACTCTGATTAAAAGTACTACCGTCATTGGCTGGAGGGTATTCGTCGGTTAAGGCTTCGCCCTTCTCCGATGGTAGATAATACAACCCGTGTCTTTTCCGGTGCTCAGCTAACAGTGAAGTGGATTCAGTCGATGG
>JAOVYX010001717.1:0-12403 GCA_035668315.1 Drosera spatulata | reverse complement strand
AAGGGATAGAGATAATAATCTCTAAAACAAATCCCTTAAACCCTCAATGTAATTTTGTGTGTATATATGAATAGTGTTTTTTTTTCTAATCCCTTTCTCCCACTCAACTCCTTCACTTTCCCAATTCTCCTTTCTCTCTTCTCCCTTCCTCTGCCCGACTCAGTCTTCTTCCTCTCCTCTCAATTTTTGGCTCTCTGTGTCTCTGCTCTTATTTCTCTCCATCAATCCTCTTCTTTCTTTTATAGCAAGAGAGTCATAATCAGGAAGAAAAGACGTGTGAGTTTCCTCTGTCAGATAAAGAGGAAGACGGCTGGATGAGGACAAAGACGGCGGTGGCTGGCGGTGGCAGCGACGGCTGGTCAAGGATGGTGACTAGTGAAAGACGGTCGTGAACTTGAGTCACCATCAACAGTGTTTCATTTAATTTTTCACTAATAAGAGCATTTCCAACGGCTTCCTCGGCTCACTCCCCATCCCTTTATTCAGAGAATTGCACAAAAAAGGGTGCCTTGCGGTTTCCTTATCCTGTTCTCCTTTCCCACCCACCATCCCTATATCACTTTCTATTCTTTATATGTGAAGAAGCAAACAACAAGTCCCTGTTCAGATTTTTTTTACGAATAATACGACATCACATATTCTAGGGTTTGAACACCATTATGTTCTTTTGGGTTTTTGTTTTGATTTGTTCTGTAGTATTGTTTTTCATGTTGTGCAGGTTTGATTTCATTCGTTTGAAACGCAATTGGTTCGTATGTTTTAATTTCTTGTTTGCGAATTTAAGGTGATATGTTTTGATAGAAAAAAAAGTAGTTTGGAATTTCTGTAAAAAAAAATATTTTCAAATATTTATGAATATTAATTATAGGGAATTAGTATAAAGAATTTATTGAATGATTGAGTTGAAAACTGAATCCCTAAAAAAATGACACTATAACACTCTTTGAAGCGGATAGAGATAAAGAAACATTACAAATGGTCTAGGCAGGAGGAGAAAGATATATATATACATATCTATATCTATATCTATATCTATATATATTTAAAGATTTAATAAGACATTAAATTTCACTGTTGAGATCATTGCTAACATAACTAAGGTAAAATGATGTTCTTGAACCTACTCAGAGAATACATGATTTTCTAAAGGTTATTACCTATGTTCAAGGATTGGTCCAATTACTTCAGTCCAAGATGGGGCCTTGTCCCAAATGACCCCAGAACGTAGAGATCGGAGCTACGCCCAGATTAAACCTTGCATGAAAAATCTGAGGATAATGTGCTGTAGCACAAAGTGTAACGAGGAGAAAGGAGACAAATTTCTTTATGGCGTTTCGTCCAAGATATAGAATATATTGAATACCCATGCACATCCAACCATTCCAGGCTGGCTTCTGACCATGTCCAACCTTTCCATCATACTCTCTTTTTAAATGGGCTGCTAATCCCCTCCAACTCACCCCCCATCCCACATCTTTTTATTTTTTATTTTTTTATAATATTTTTAACATCATTTATAATTTTTAATATATATATCAAATATTAAAAATAAATATATATTTAAATTCTATACATCAATATCTACAAAATAAGATCAATATTGAATATAAAAAAAATTCATTACATTATAAATAAATGCATATTAATAATACTTAAACATATATAAATTTTATCATATTCAATCGTTCTTTCAAAATATTGTCTACCACATGGATTAATGTTCATTACTTCATTTCACAGTTCAAGACGAACTGTATTACTATAGGTCCTCAATGAAGGTATAGGATAATGAGAATGTAGAAATAGTTGAACAAAGTGATTCCCGACATAGACAATAGCTATTTCACGATACTTTTGGAATTCAATTGAAAGGGACCTCAATGACAAATGAGTAAAATAAATCGAAATATTTACATCGATTGTATGCAATACAACTTTGAAGATACGAGTAAAAATTATTGATAATTATCACATACGTATACGTTATAATTATTATAGAACGAAGGAAACATTTTTTTGAAATATATTTTTTATATTCAATATTAGTCTTACTTTGTAGATATTAATGTGTAGATTTAAAATATATATTTATTTTTAATGTTTGATATATATATTAAAAATTATAAATAAATTTAAATATTATATAAAAAAGGATAATTTAAAAAAGAAAAAAAATTATAGGGCCCACTGAGGGTGGTGAGTTTAGGGGGTGCTCGAAGGTTACTCCGTTTTAGTCAACTATTTTGTTAGTGTTGTTTTAAGATCACAAGTAATTTTGATAGTCATCATATTCTTAAGGTAAAATCTCATCGATGTTTCCTTTTCAGTTAATGAGACATTTTTCTTCGAAATTAAACATCCATTAAACTACAAGAATATAATACTTTCCAAAAATGTTGTGAATTATGCACGTTTTGGTCTGATCTTGATCAATCTAGATACTAATTTCGTCTCAAAATAAATAAAATATTTTGATCGTGCGCATATCGATAAGACGAAGTGAACTTAAACCTACGAGATACTTAAGCATCATTTTCGTAAAATTATCCTGCAAGTTTGTGATGTACTATAATTCGATATCGTTAAAATAAAAAGATGAATGTTTATGAAATATACACTAAGTAATATATAAAATTAAAATATTATATATATTAATGTGGGGCTACACTCACAGATTTAAATTCTAACTGTTATCTTTTTTTAAATCTAAAATTTAAAAATAATTTGAGTTTATGAAAATTACGAATGGAACTGCATCCTGTAGGATGAGATTATTGTTGTTCTTTTTTTTCACACACATACACACACATATATATATGATGCAGTTTTGGTGTTGCAGCAGCAGCGAGCCAACATGTCTGTTGCAAACTGTATCTTTTTTTCTTATGAATTGCATCTTATTTTATTGTGAATTACATCATTTTTTTTAAACTACACTTTATAATAAAAAAAGATGCAATTCACGAAAAAAAATGATATATTTTACAACAAACAACATGATTACTATTACAACATCAATGATTTTTTCATATGTATATATATGTCGACACGTTGAGGATATTATTTTGACCGCCTTAACCCCGGACGTCCCCCACTGTGCTCATGTCGAAATGTCTCGATGGATATTCCCAAAAAAAAACCTTTCTACTTTTTCACTGTTCTTTTTGGATATTTATTATCATCTCTCAGCAATGCTTCACCATCTCAAAGTCTTCAATCATCACTCATAAACAAAGAAGAGAGATAGCTTTCAAGCCATAGCAACACCACGGCAACAATGGAATCCAAACATCTTGGGCTCAACCTCATCATCACGATCTGCCTCTTTTCCTCCACCATTATCAGATCCGTAAGAAGATCTCTCCCTCATTTCCAATCTCATCTCATGTACACAATCTCATCTCAGTGTTGCAAATCATAGAGATAACTTTATCATAAGTTTAAATAGACGGAAAAAGGTTCATTATGCAGCGTAACACTATTATCTTTCAGGAATTGGATCCCTGCTGTAGTTTCTCTACAGCGAGTGTGCTGTACAAGAAAAAAAACACACTTTTCTTCTTTTTTTTAACCATTAAAAATAAATTCTAATACTTATCCATTTAAATCGTCCAAAAATATATATAACAAATAATCTTTTTATAAAAAAAATATCAAAACAATCATCATTTACAGATTTGTTAGAAAATACTCATTGTACTATCTCACAATTGTTACAGTAATTCATTATCACTAAAAAAATATTAATTCATCAAATTTTATACAAACATAAAATCCATATATGGATCAAATCATTTCTTATATCATGGGATAGAGGGAATATGCCCTTAACAAAATCTAAACTAAAAATCCTATTACAAATAATAAAGCAATATAAAAAGACCCATACAAGAAACAAAAAATTAACCCTAAAATCAAGACAAACATGAGCCATTGGATTGAAATCCAATGGCTAGGATTGAGTGCAGCACATGTGCTGTACATCCCGCTTACAGCAGGTGATCCTCCTCCGCTCGTTGCCTTTCATGGACAAGTGTGACATTGATAATTTGAACACTCGAAAAAGACATACTTGAACTCGTGAATTCAGTGTCACATGCTTTCATACCATGTGAAAGGCTCATTATGTATCTTAACACAATTCCTCATCAAGGATCCTTGTAACCGTTCGAGATGATTATGATCCAATTAAAAGTATGCCAATGCTATTTAACCCCATATGGCGATTTCTTTTTCACAGGAGGATAATTGTGTTTACACAGTATACATTAGAACAGGATCAATATTCAAGGGAGGAACAGACTCCATCATCAGCCTAACAATCTACGATGAGTTCGGTTACAATGCTGTGATGGCTGATCTCGAGTCGTGGGGCGGCTTGATGGAATCCGGCCACAACTACTTCGAAAGAGGAAATCTCGACATATTCAGTGGCCGTGGCCCCTGTCTCGCCAGTCCTGCCTGTGCCATCGTGCTCAGCTCCGACGGGTCTGGACCTCACCATGGCTGGTACTGCAACTATGTCGAGGTTACATCAACAGGACCTCATGCTGGGTGTGCACAACAAAAGTTTACAGTCGAGCAGTGGCTGGCGCTGGATGCTGCTCCATTCGAGCTTTCGGTCGTCAGGGACTATTGTTCCTCTTCGGTGTTTGCATCCGCTGGTAACTCTACCTCGGTGACCGATTCTGCTAGTGAAGATGAGAAGAAGGATCATGTTGCTTCATGGTAAAATGGTGTATTATTTATGCCAAGTATTATGGGAACTGCCGTTCTGTTTGTTGATCTTCTGAACTTCTGTAGTTCGGTTGATTGTTGTACGTGTTTCATGAGCCTTTTGTGTTCGAGGAGACTAAGAGTGGCGGTTTTCGGCTCATCTCCGTTGACTAGTTTGAGCATATCGATTGGCTTCGAGTCTTTGAGATGTCGTTGCATGCCTTTATGATTATGGTGTATGCAGGATCACAACATGGCAGAACAAATGATTTCAAGATTGTATCCATAAACTAATCAACCTATTCACCTATGTTCTACATGATCAGCATGGTCTGGAAAGCCTCCAGTAAACAGTTTGGGAATAAGCTAGCGCGTTGTAGCTGGCATTACAATGTGTTCATCGCTTCAACATCTATATCCTTTATAGGCTATAACATGGGTTGGTGGTTATCATTTCCTTGAGAGAATGTTGGCTCAACAGGAGGATATATACTGATAAACTAGAACTAAGTAGTGTTGTCATTAAATTTGTGATTGTTCCTATAACACAAACATAGGAGCCTGGACCTATTCCTTCTATAAAACCCGGAGAACTTGACAGGGAAGAGAAGAACACCTTTGCTCCTTCAAATGATAACATCTGATAACTCACAGAGTCACCTAAAAAAATACCTTACACAAAATGAGTTATGTATGTCACTCTCATCACCTAGTTTCACTTCTGTAGATCCGAAAGCCATGTCAATCAAGCAACAAGGGAGCCCAGCCTTCTGCTTCCTGGTTCTGAACCAAATAACAAATGAATCAAATGATTCTTTTCTGTGCACGATTCTGTTGTGGTTGGTTTTGCCGGCCAGCACTATAGCTCCAGGATTGAACACAGGAGCTCAGTTATGGAATATTTTTCACGCTTTCTAGTTAATTTATACAGTCCAGAATCAAGCTCTCTAACAGGGCGTGCTCCTCGCCTGGAACTTCCTTCACCTTTGATCCATTCTTATAAATGCTAAAGACTGGAAATGAGGTCACACCTTCGGATTTGGTTACAGCATCATTGTCCTCGACTTGCACCTAAAAACAGAACTCATGCAAACAATTAGTCACTTGACAAATACAACCAGCAACTGCCTAGACAAGCAAAACTTCAGGAGACCAACCTTGAGGAATTTGATTGTCGGGTATCTCTTGCAGAGTCGGCCCAGGAGTTTTAGTGTCTCCCTGTCTGCAGTCTTGTTACAGAAGAGAGCAACTTGTAAACCTACAAGTGACACAATTATCATTCCTATCATTCTCCATGTTTTAGCTTAGCAAAAAATCATGATGGTGTAATGCCGAAATTAATGTTACAAGGAGTTTACCTGGTAATGACGTGTAGTGTCTGAATTGGTTTTTGCCTTCGATCACGATCATGTCATTGTCTCCAAATTTCATGTCGCCAAAATCTTCACCTCGTTGCTTTCGGAGTTGAACCTGGGCCTCAAACAGTCCCCTACCTATATCCTCGTCACCTGGCGATCCTCGTAACAGCATTTCATAATCTTGTATGGCAGCTTCCCATTTTCCAAGCTAACAAAAAACAAGGAAAGCAAGTTAATTCCATGGTCAATCAGCAAGCTTAAAACCAGTCATACCTGTTTATTGCTTCCCAAAGGATATTCATTGCGGTGGGTTACGAGAGGTCAAGCCTAACATAGGAACCTCCAATCATGAATTAAACTCTTAATAGATACCCTACCCGACAAAATTCAGGTTTCATGTGAATATGTTTTGCTATGCAACAAAAAATATTGAATGCTCGAACCAGCTTATAAGATTATAGGACCTGCTAAACCACAAAATTGTTGGCTATCACATGATATGATACAAGGTAATATAAATTACCTTGAAATTGCAATCTGCTCTTCTGAGTCTAGCCTTGGCGTATGATGGGCGGACATTTAGCGCACTAGAGCAGTCCTCTATGGCCTTGTCATACTGGCATAGTTTGGACCAACATGCAGCTCTGTTGCACAACAATACAGCGTTGTAGGGGTCGTGATCGAGCCCCTGCCCATATGCAACAGAGGCTTCATTGAACCTGGATGCCTTGAAGAGCTCGTTGCCTTGTGAACGTGCTGCAGCAATGGCTCTTGCCCTCCTCGATACTAAACCCACTTCTCTGTTGGATGGGTCTAGTCGAGCAGCTTGTTGAACAGCTTCCAAGGCATCATCAAACCTGTATCATCCCCAAGAAACAAGTTTCTTAGCCAATTACCTCCAGCGTTGTGCATCAAAAACTGTGAGCAATCCCGACATTTATACTCGATCAATCCTCATTCGAGAGAAACAGCATAGATAACGGACCTTCCGGCAGCCACATCTACCTGAGCCCTTATCACCAACAAAACTGTGTTACCAACTGGTCCGAAATACTTGGTGCATTGATGGACATCAAACTGTGGGCCTTTGCTCAAGGTCGTGTCAGCTTCTTCGTGTTTGTGGAGCTTTAAGAATGCCTCCGCTTGCAACGCGAACATCTTTTCATATTTCACATAAACAACACTTTCTTAGTTTTAAAAGATACTGTTATGGATAATCCACACAAACAGAAGACAATTTGTTTCAGTATATGCCTAACCATTGGGGCCGAATCAACACCAGCTGATACAGCATTCCCAGTCTCCTTAAGCACCGAGTTCCAATCCCTTGACCTTTTAGCCTCGTCGCATTTCCTAAGATGGCCAAGCACAACTCTAGCTTTTGCCAGTCCATCTGGGTCGGCTTCTGGTCCTGACTGTTTGAAATGGTACACGGCCTTCTCCGCTTCTCCTAATCTACCAAATATATCCTCAAAGTTTGTTCCAAGTCAAAACATTTCCACATAAACAGGATAAATAAACAAAGATATCAAAGCATGGTATTCTTACCTCAAGTACAGGTTTGCCAGACGATGATGAGCCCTGTGATAATGAGGCTCAATACGGATTGCTTCCCTGCACTCGAAAACAGCCTCGAGAAGCCTCCCTAGTGCAGTCAACGCAGCGCTTTTATTGCTCCTGTAGGAAGCTTTATCCCGGTCAAGATCAATGGCTCGTTCATACAAAGCCAATGCCTCCGCAAACCTTCCATTCTTGTAATCCTCGTTCCCCATTATCTTCAATTCCTCCGGATCCATCCTGCAGGACAGTGCTCGACACAAGGGATTCGCCTCTGCCTTGGTCTCCTTCTCCCGTCCGTTCCTCTTCTTCACTACATTCCCTATCGTACTATTCCCATACTTTCCTGTATTAGTCATATCGTTATTGTTGCGGTTACTGTTTGTATTCAAGCTTGTATAAACATGTCCCATGCCATCGCCTGTAGCCGGCTGACTCCTAAGATTTCCTAGATGACTAAAGAGCATGACATTTCCCGAGGAAGCACGGACAAGATTGGCATTTCCCTCTTTTGCCCTCTGGTGCTCGGCGATCATGCTTTCCAGCTCACCTGAAATTCCCATAACCTCCTTCGGCACCTTCTTGGCTTGGGCCTGTGTATTGGCCATAGGCCGGGGAGAAGCAACTTCCCGAGGAGAAGGAGGTTGCACTCTCCGGCCCTGGACCATGACATTGTTTTGGTGGACAGGAGGAGTCTTTGGTTGATTGGTAGCAATCCTAATGTCCTTTCCTGGTTTATTCAAGGGAGCTTGTTTGTCCACCACTTTAGCAAAGGAAGCCCCGTCGCTTAAGCTGCCTCTCCGACGCTGCTTTGAAATGGGGGTCGGCGCGCTGTTATTTTTATTGCTATCATCATTCATGGAGCCATTTTGTGTCGAAAGGTTGCTGGCCGAGGAACTTCTCCTAGACCACAGCTTACTCCTTCCCCCGAAAAACACATTCAATAACCCGCATCCTTGTTTCTTCTCTGACAATACCTCCCCCATAGACATTCTTTACTAATCTTCTCGTGGCTCTTTTCTCAATACAAGAAATCATGTTAAATCAAATGACATGATGAAAACTTAGAAGAGAAGGGTCAACCCACCCGCATTCATCCCGTTATTGGCCTCATTGCCACGGCATGATTGATGGTTCTCCATCTCCTTCAACGACGTCAGTGATACGTGACACATTGATGATCACCGATCATACAACGATGAAAATCTGTTTATGTTCTACAAGGAAAAATGGATGGCAAAATGGGAGATGACAGGAATGAAAAAGTCCCCAAAAAAGATGGAGAGGAAATTTTGGAAACTCGGAGATGGAAAAAATGGTCATTTGCCTGGTTGGTGCTTGGTTTGTGCAGGATAGTTTATTAAGCAATTTGATTAGTCTAATATGATGAAAACTATGTTTATGTTTCCTATAATCGGCTGCGCCCCACGTTGGTTTTGATATATCAGATGCCAGTCTTGATATTACCGTGCCCCTCATCCGAAACTGAATTACCAATGGGCAATGGAGATTGTTCTTATAATCCAATTAACAGCTCCTATCTAGCTATATGTAGAAACATGAGGCCCATGGCTAACACGTCCCTTCATGCGAATATCTTTTTGCATGGATTGATAATCGGGTCATATGGAACACGTGTGATGGTTAGTCTAATACGTATGAACCTGTCTCTGATACCATGTAGAAACATGAGATTCACTCATAAGATTAATTGACAATTGGAATAGAGACCCATGATCTATTTATATTGCTATAAATTTTATCCAAATTTTGATGTGGGTTTACTATCTCTAACATTATACATACCATAGTCCGAATAGACAACGATGCTTTGGTTAATTTTACTCTTAGTAGGAAAACCTGTGGTCGATATCTCTCATGTATGTAAGTGTTTGTAGATGCTTGTCGACAAGATAGAACACTTAAAAATAAGATGTTTGTAACTTATTGATGTGTATGAAAACATACATCATTGTTTTACTCTAAATGTTTGTTTGATGCTTCATGTATCATCTATTTTATATTGTTAGCGTCTTTTTATCTTCAAATGTTGATACTGCTGTGTTTTTATGTTTTTGTCCGATCGATACGAAATTTGGAACAAAATGAAGAAACATGAAGAAGATAGACAAGTCATGAGCTCAAAGGCTGGAATTCACAAGTTTATCGTTATTTCACATGTTTCGGGAGCTAATGTGGCAAAGTTTCACGTCTACATGCCAGATTAGCAAGTTTTGGTGTGTTGTATAAGTTTATAGAATTTTTGGATATCGTTTAGTATTTTTTATAATAGTTTTAGGTGATCAGCACACCTGTCGCGACCACTACAGCATGATGTCGCGGGCAAGGTGTCTATCGCGGGTGCTACTCCTCCATGGTCGCGGACGTGACGGTCATTTTTAGCAAAATTCTGAATTTTTAATATGTCGCGGGCATGACACTAACTGGGTCGCGGCCGCGACAATTTACCAGATGCAGATTTATTATTTCTGCCGTCGGAACATTTTGTCTTTGACCTATGCCTATAAATACACATTGTTAGGGTTTTTCTAATCATCATTGAGCATCATAGAGCGTCAGTGAGGGTAGAGACGATTAGAGGAGGCAGAGACGCGAAGAGGAGAAGCCAACGAAGGTTTTTGATCAAGCTTTGGAGGAGAATAGATGCGCAATTCATTGTGTAGCATTGGACATTTGTTTGGAACACATCGTGTATTGTAAAACCTTTGTTCTAAGATATTTACTTCCTGCAGAATGTTTGTCTTTGATGCTATGACTCATTCCATTCTTAATTTGATCGATATGCGTGAGTAGAACATTAGTAGGGATATATTGATGAATTTTTTATGACCTTATATCATGAGATGATGTGTTTTTAACTAAAATCAGATATATTGATGATGCATATGTTGCATGAAATTTGTTAGAACTATCACATAACATATGCTTATTAGATTGATCATCTAATTACGTAGGTTAGAGCTATAAACCACGCTAAGTGATTTAATTAGTAACAGATTGATATAATATGATTTAACCTAATTGTCATATATAATCAATGGTTTTATATGTTTGTAACATGATTAGTTTAAAGTAGTTGCTACTCATGTTATGAATGATTTTTTTATATTTTGAATCAACTCTTTTGATGAAACCATGTCTAAGTTAATTGAAATAGTTTTAATTTATTGAGTTAATTTGACTATTTGAGTTAATTGGAAGTTAGAAGTTAAGGAATATAATGAGTTAAGCCAAAATTCATTACAGTCATTTCATATTAGTCATTACATCTAAAATTCAGAAATAACCATGATTGATCTAGGTGACTCAAAAGGAATTCAACCATCATCCCTACATTTCTCATAACTTAAGGAAACTCCTCTATATCTCAGCTCTTTCTTATCTTCTGTTTGATCTAATTAGTTTAGTTTTAAATTATCCTTTTAAACAGTTAAAACACCCCCCAAAAGTTCTATCTTTACTCTTACCCCTTCCTCAGGATAGAAATTACTTCAAGTTGTGTTTAGGTCAATATTCTCTATTCCATGTGGGATCGATCCCTGCTTCCATATCTACATTAGTATTTATAGCGGGGTAAAAACAAATTGGCACGTTTTATAATGAACGTGAAAGACGCCATAATTACACCCTTGGCTGACTTCGTCATAATTGACTTCTGTTTGATCTAATTAGTTTAGTTTTAAGTTATTTTTTTAAACAGTTGAAACACCTCCAAAAGTTCTATCTTTACTCTTACCTTTCCTTAGGATAGAAATTACTTCAAGTTGTGTTTAGGTTGACATTCTCTGTTCCCTGTGGGATCGACCTCTGTTTCCATATCTACATTAGTATTTATAGCGGGAGAAAAACAAATTGATATGTTTTATGATGAACGTGGAAGACGTCATAATTACATCCTTGCTGACTTCGCATCGCTTATCACCAAACTTGGATAAAAATTATAAACCACAATGCACAAGCTATAGACTCAACCGAACAACTATAGAGAAAACCATTGGAGATGCTTATGTGCCTCCTTTTGCTTAATTTTTTGGTTCAATCGATCTATAAACCCAGACAGGCGCAATGTTATGTGTTTTCTATTTTAGCATTATGATAAAAGTGTTTTCTGTTGTTCTTATGATGAGTCCTATATTTCAGGGTTATGTTTCCGTTATTTATTTCATATGAGGTTGTTGTGGCAATCCTGGAGTGTGCTATTCTTAAGGAGTTAGTAGTTCTGCTACTGGGTTGAGTCTATTCAAGGTTGTAATGCATTGGGTTGATTATGAGAAAAATTATCAATCAGTTCTACTGCTTGGAGGTTGGTTTGCCTCGAAAAACCACTGAAAATCCCTCTCTCGCTTCCTTTATATTGTTCTTCTCGCTTCTTGCCTATAATCTCCCAAAATAGGTAAGCGAGTGAGCTAGGAGCTCATCCTTCTGATGATATTCCTCGTACCCGTTCAAAAGCAAAGCGTCATATCACGCTAACAAAGTTTCAATGGGATCAGTCATTGCCTCACGAGCAATGTTTAAGGACCATTAGGAAATACCAGAGCGATTTTAAGCATTGAATCTACTAAAGTTTCACTTCTTACTTCTAAGAGTGTCATCGGGGAAATATCTAAAAAAAAACGTGACAAGTGTCATTGAGGAAAAATCATAGGCACCTCAAATTACACCAATTCTTAACGTATATTGCTACTCACATCCCCCACACCTCACCCCCTATACAAATAAAGGGGAATAGTGAGGGGAATAAGGAAAGG
>JAOVYX010001716.1:0-12404 GCA_035668315.1 Drosera spatulata | reverse complement strand
ATATTTTATTATTTTGTTAATTCCGATAATTATATTTCGAAGAAATTAATCCGGCGAAACGCTTCTGTTATAACATTAGAGGATTTTTTATTTGAGAAATGGAGACCGTTGTGGTCTGAATTACATTAATCACAATATAAGAATAGGAGAAAAATTAGAAGAATTAAAATGTCACATTACTGATCAAGTCGTTACTGTACACTTGTAGAAAAGCCAAAGAAAGACAAGATAAGATAACAAAAGAGTACAATGACAAAAGAGTACAATCATACTACTAAGTACTATCATGAGCCAGATAACACATGAAACTAGCAAATATCTACATACAAAATCAAGCAAATTCGAAAAACGCAGAAAATAATAGGGGATTTTATATTGTGATATCCCAAATTCTTTTTCTTACATTTTGTTTTTTCATAGTTGTTTTTTTATAAAGCATGTAATATTTTTTATACTATATCTTCAAAAAAAAGAAAATACAATAAATTTATACTAAGGGGAGCAAAATGTAATGGATTCTTCAAAAGGGTATTTTTTCATAGTTTATAATACTAAATACAAAAATTCTATAAAAAAATATTCAAGAGTGAAAAAAAAAAATTGTGTCTCAAATGTTTCTATACGTATCTATACATGTCTATAAATAATACTTCATGTTTTTATTAATTACAGACATACAAAGTATCATACTTCTAGTTGGATCTCGAAATGTATACAACCGAGAGAGAAACAACATTCAAACTAGAAACAGAGTAGAGAGAGAAAATAAGAGTTTTTTGAAATCAACAAAGATATTCTCATATATAGCAAAAAAAAGTACCTGTGTTTCATGCCAAATTCAAGAAGCCCCTAAAAAATGTTCAATTTGCAATTTATATTGAATCCAAAACCATATTCCTATAATCAAAAAAATAAAAAAAATAAAAAAATAGAGATAGAAGATTTTGAGAATTGATATTTTGATGAGTTCAAGCAGGGTACGTTAACTACATATCCAATTCAAGAAAACCCCAAAAAAATTTACAACTTTCCAAGGATAATGAATCAAAAAAATATAAGCGAAAAAATGATAAAAAAATACAAAGATATCTTGAGATCAGAAATTTCAACGAGTGCGAAAAAGTAGGAGAGACAAAGGGGATAAAAATTTGCCTTGATTTTCTCTGATGAAGAAGCTTGTGAGCTAGTTAGATATTTTTGTTTTGATGGATGAAAAGATCGGAGTATGAAGAAAGAGAGAGGGAGAGGGAATGAAATGACTTACCACAGCGATGAAAAAGCAGCCAATGGGAGACCTTTTTTTGGGTCGATGACAAGAAAGTAGGCAAATACACTCCTACTTTGTTTTCATTCTTTATTATGCTCAAGTGGAATTGGTTAAAAATGGAAATCGTACGTTGCTTTTTTATGGCGAGTGGGTGACTAGAAATGATAAAAGTTGATGTTTGTAAAATATCCTAGCCAACGGATTGATCATGTCATAGGGTTTCAAATTCCATGGTAACGTTGATGAATCAGTTTTTTTATTAATCATAGGTCAAGAGTTTGACATTTTCTGAGAACTCAGAAAATATCTTTTTTAGGACTCGTTTCGTTCTGAAATATATTCCCTCGTTTTATTCAAATTATAAAATTGTATCATTATTGTATTATTTGATACGTATTTTGAGGGTTTTGTTAGTTTTAACGACGTAAAAAAATTACGTCACTTTTTCAGAGTTATAATATATAACTTAAATTATTTTTAATGTTCTATAATAATATTACGTAAAATGGTGTTTAATCGTCTCACGAACGATTCATAGCGTGAACAATTTTATTATTTATATAGACTAACGTTGCAGTTTGAATGGAATGAAGATAGTAAGAAAAAGTTAGACTTGACTTGCATGTTGAATTTTTGTATAATTCGATGAAGAAAAAAATATTTTATTAGTGATGATGAGGTTTAATAAAAATATGTTGGATCAAAACTCTAAGAAATTGATGATAAGCAAAACAGCCTTCCAGAGAGTTACTAAGGCATCAGAGGCTCTAATCCCAAAGAAAGAAAGGTATAAATCAGTAAGTCAGAAGAATACAGATTTGAGGAATCAACAGAGTGCAGATATACTGGTTCGAAACTTCAAGTCAGAAAGGTGAACTAAGACAACAAAGTGGACTTCGTAAGGCAAAGAATTGGTCAAGTCATGTGACCAGATTCGAAGGTTCATCACTGAAGGCTAATTGTTCTTCTGTCAAACAAAACAGCATAGCTCAGGACAGGACAAAAATCATGCGTCATAATGACAATTTTCATCAAGCTGGATTAATCTCAAGTCATTTTTAGGAGTATTGGAAGTTGCCTTTGGACACTTCTCAACGGAAATCGATGGTTGGGATTATTTCGAAGTACAAAAGAAACAACGGCTAGTGAAAGGACCTTGTCTATGAAAGAAGGATGGCAGGATAGTTTCAAAAGTTGATTCTAATTGAGTATATAAGTGCTAATACTGCTGTGGTATAAGAGAGATCAAGTTAGCTGAACAAGTGTTGCATCAAAACGTTCTCAGAGGCTCACAAACACTGAAAGAAGGTCTCCTTACTGGAGGCTAACTCATTTAGTGAATAAATCAGGAAACTTTAGGGAATGGCTTCAAACAAGGTGTCTAGTGTGTAGACTGCACTAATTGTGTACTCTGTAAGAAGGTTAAAGGTCAACAAAAAAACCCAAACATAATGAAATATCTCTTAATTGGTTACACTGACCTTTAAGGGAAGAGTGGACGAATGTTTTAGAGTTCAAGTGGAATCTACTGCAAGAATTACTATAAATCCTGTGTGTATTTATATTCCTTGTACAGAAAGGATAGACAATTAATAAATATTCAGTAAAGCTGTCACTCTACTGAGTTAACAGAGTCTTTCTACTGCCTACAACAGAGTGAAAAGTTAGGCTCGTTAGATTTAAACAAATTCGATTAGCCTATTCAACCCCCCTCCCCCTTCTTCTAGGCTTATTTCAACTCTCTGAGATAAACAGTTGATATCAGAGCCTATCTCTTTAGGCTTAACAGCTGTGAAGAAATTAGTAACAATCTTGTAAAAATGTCTCATCTTGGTACTTATGTCAGTCCTCCTTTATGCACTGCTGTCAAATTCACCCACTGTAAAAAGAGGATCAGAATGCACATGGATGTCATAGATAGGAAAATTTTCAGAACAATCTTGCAGAGTCTAATCATTCAAAAGATGACAGACCCCAAGGATGACAAGAAGCTTGTTCCAAAGGAAGAAAAGGATTTTATTGAGAAAGACTGGGAGCTCGTTTCATTCGATAGCAAAACTATGGATATACTTTATCAATCTCTAGAGTCTAAGCTGTTTGAAACTATAATCCACTATAAAAGTACTGAGGAAGTCTTGAATGCACTACTAGTTCGAAAGGAAGGAATCTCTGAGATAAGAGAGAACAGGGAGAATGTCTTGATTTAACAGTATGAAAGAATTCAAATGAAGGAAGGTGAAAATCTCGGAAATTCCTACAGAATGTTCAATGTGTTGATTGACGAACTCCATTATCTGGATCATCCCATTGAACAAAAGGTGCCCAACCTGAAAGCAAGCTTGTAAAGTAAGAAAGAATAGTGCAAGTGTTTTGCAAACAAGATCAAGAAGCTGATTCAAGCTGTGATTAGGAGAAGAATGGTTCTTGAGATTGGTTTGTATTGTCTTTTACACATTATAAAGTGACAAGTTGATTGTGAGCTTAAAGCAATCACACTTAGTGCTATCCTTGATATATCACAGTGATTATCAAGGAAAGATTAGAATAAGGGATATAACCGTATTTTAGCTATATTGCCTAACCAGTATAAAAATCCTTTGTGCATTTACATTACTACTTTCATAATATTTAACCCTACTTTTAATCAACTTCAACTTAAGACTAAACTAAAAGAAAATCAACATTACTAGTAAGATTTCATATTACTACAGTAATCTCTGAACAACCAACTATCAAACTAATCTTTATTAGTTTGAAATTAGATTTCGAAAAAGAAGTTATTCAAACCCTCACCCCTAAAAAGAGACTATTCCAAAAGCTGTTAGGCCTAGCACTTATTGGTATCAAAGCCTACCTTTCTAGGCCTAACAGCTTTTGGAAAGGAACTCTACTGTTTTACCTTGCAAAGAAGTTACTAATCTGTGTTTTCAGAATGCTATGAGCCAGTAAAGTCTTCATTTCTTACGATGCTTATCCTCCTTTTTTTAAGGACCACAAGTTCAATCACTGGAAGACCAGAATGATGTTCCCCTTTGATAGGCCGATGAGAGGATGAGAAAAACAGTCATTAGGGGAAGACTCATTCTCATGAGTCCATCTTTAGATCCAAATGATAAAGGAAAACTATTTCCCAAAGATTAAAAAGACTTCTCTGAGGAAGATAAAGAACATATAAAAGTAGATCGACGAGCCTTATGTATTATTGTGAAATCCCTAGGCAGTGATATGCTTGAATTGGTCTTACACTGTAAAACAGGAAAGGAGGCATGAGATGCCTTAATCTTGAGAAATGATGGCACAGATGAGATTAGAAAGAACAAGCTGAATCTTCATATTTAGCAATATGAGCTAATCAAGATGAATGATACAGAGACTCTGACTGAGTTTGTTTTTACAGATTTAATATTTTTGTCAACACTCTAAAAGACTTAGGAGAGAATATCACTCCTCAAAAAGTCAACTTGATGTTTCTGAGGTGTCTCACTTCTGAGTAGGACATCAAGGTTACTGTAATCAAAGTGTCCAGAAAGATGGACCAAACTTCTCTTTCTAAACTCTATGGTGTTTTACTTACTTAGAACTTGGAGATTGAGTAGAGAAAAGCTCAAATAATGGATCAAAACAAAAAACACATTTCTCTCAAAGCTCACATGAGGGGCTACTGCAGAAGAGTCTTCTAACTCACAATCAAAAGCATGTAGTGAGGAGCTGGCCATGCTGAGGAAGAGATTCGAAAAATATTTCAAAAAGAAGGGCAGGACCAGCAAAGATGCTCCCTCACCAAAAGACTCTGAGCTCACTTATTACAATTGCGGTAAGGTTGGACACTTTGCTGCTTAATACAGAAAACCCCCGTCTAACCCTGATGTAAAGAAGAAACTTGAGCAGCACCAACGAAGGAAGCTTTTCAGAAAAGGAAAGGCTCTTATAGCAAAGACTTGTAGTTATACTGACTTAGATTGACAAAGACGCTACTTCAAAAAACCCCTCCAGAGCACCAAAGTCACTCATTTACCTCTTGGCTTGTAACAGTGATGAGGTGTATGATCTTGATATTGATACCATCTCTAAGGAAGAGATAAGAGGGATTATTCTCGAACTCACTGAGAAAACTATAACCTGAATAGAAATTTCAAGATTTTCTTTGAGGAGAGAAATAGACTAAATGAAGAGCTAGTAGTAGACAATGAAAGGGCTGTTGAAGTTGACAAGCTCGAACTCCACTTATAATAAGTCCAAGAAGACTATAAGTCACTGAAGTTGAGGTTATCAACCTCAAGAAAGAAAACAAAGAACTCAACCTTTAGTTCGACAAATGGAATGGAAGAACATGTGATTTCAAAGAAATTCACTTTATTCAAGCCAAAAATTCTAGGGCAGGTTTTGGCTCTAGCAACAAGGTTAAGATTCCTAAGGAGCCTCAACCTAACAAATCACGCTCTGGGAAGGTGATGGCCAAACCCATTCTACCTAAACTCTTGGAGAAGAAGCAACCTTTCTTCTTTAATCAATGTAGTTACCCTTCCGTAAAAGGACAGCAGAAGAGTTTCCACTCTGCTGTCCAACCAAAGCAGAAGAGTGCTATTGACATTAAACGAGGAAGATCAAGTGGAAGAAAGGAATTTTAACTTTCCTTCAACCTTTCTATCTCTTTTTGTGTATACTATCCTCCCTTAGGAGCATGGAATCAGCCACTTTCACATCCTAGTTTGTGGCCAATACTAATTCCATATTCTACTGGACCATGGGAGTAATGGTACCCTGCTGTACAACAACGTGAATCCTTCTGCACATACAAAGTAGAAGTGTGGCAAGAAAGGTCACAAGACCTATTATTGCACCACCCCACCTAAGAAGTCAACGTGGGTATGGGTACCAAAGTCCAACTAAGTAGGAACCAAATTTTGGGGACCAATGATCAACACTGAAATATCTTGCAGGAGCATCATAACCTAACATGGTATCTGGATAGTGGATGCTCAAGATATATGACTGGATGCAAGGCTTTACTGTTAGATCTTGTAGAAGAAGATAGCCCCCAAGTAGTCTTTGGTGATAATAAGACAGGTAATACTAAAGGCTATGGAACTCGTGGTACAGGTTCACCAGTCTTTAAACATGTGGCTTATGTTAAAGGACTAAACCATAACTTATTATCCTTAAGTCAATTATGTGACAAAGGTTATGATGTAAACTTCACAAAAGGCCTGTTTGAAGTGAGGGATCTTAATTCGAATGAGATTAAGCTAATTGGGAGAAGGCCTGGCAACGTTTATATTGTGGATTTCATGAATTCTTCCCCCAATGGTACTACTTTCTTTTACACAAATGAAACTGAAAAGGCACCATGACTCTGTTATAGGAGACTGGCACATTTAAACTTAAAAAATCTATCTAAACTTGCCTCATAGGATTTAGTAAGAGGATTACCAAAGGTAAAATTTGGCAAAGATAGGTTATGTGCCTCTTGTGAACACGGGAAGCAAACTAAGGCAAGCTTTAAGAGCGTTAATGTAGACCGAACAATAAGGGCCCTTGAGCTCTTCATATGGACCTGTTTGGTCTAGTAGAGTTTGAAAGCCTTAGTAGAAAGAAATGCACATTAGTCATAGAGGACTTTTCTAGGTACACATGGTCTTCTTTCTGTACAAGAAGGTGAAACGTGTGATGTGCTAACTAGACATCTTTGACAAATCTCAACTGAAAAAGGTCTAGAAGTTATCGCAATACGAAGTGATCATGGAACTGAATTTCATCAATATGGTTTTGATCAATATTACAATGATCATGGCATCAGGCACAACTTTTCTACACCCAGAACCCCTCAACAAATTGGGTTATAGAAAGGAAACATAGAACCTTAATAGAACCTGTTAGGACAATGCTGCATTACTCTAAATTAGCTAAATGTTATTGGGTTGTGGCAGTAAATATAGCATGTTACGTTCTAAATAGATGTCTTGTACATAAATTGTACAATAAGACTCCATATGAGCTGTATAAGCGAAAGCCTCCATCTATAAGTTATTTCCATGTTTTTGGATGTAGATTTTTCATTCACATTAGCGAGAAGTTAGCAATGGAAAATTTGGGTCAAAAGTAGATGATGGGATTTTCCTAGGATACCTTTCTATCAGTAAGGCTTTTAGAGTGCTGAATCTATGGATTGATATAATTAAGAAAATCATTCATGTATCTTTTGATGAGTCTGACCCAGCAGACATATAAGAAAACAATGAACAAAATGCAATAGTATACGTTGATGTGAATGATGAACATAATGCAGAAGTGCCACCTGCAGTAGAGTCTGAACAACAAATCCCAGCTAATAATGATGGAAGAAAAAGGAGACACTGTATATAAGATTATCCAACTGAGTATATCATAGGTGATGCAAATGATCCCGTAAGGACTAGAAGGGCTACAGCTGAAGAGTGCCTTTCTACTGCTTTATTTCAGATATAGAGCCTAAGAATGTTGAAGAAGATCTTAAGGACAATGATTGGATCAATGCCATGCAAGAGGAACTTAATGAATTCAAAAGAGATGAGGTATGACAATTAGTTTCTAAATGTAAGAACTATCCTGTTGTAGGATATAAATGGGTATTCAGGAACAAAAGTGAAGAAAATGGAACTATCATTAGATATAAAGGCAGACTTGTTGTTAAAGGATACTCACAGGAGGAAGGCATTGATTTTGATGAAACCTTTTCTCCTTTGGCAAGACTTCAAGCCATAAGGATGTTCTTAGCATATGTTGCATATAAGGACTTTAAGGTATATCAAATAAATGTTAAAAGTACCTTTCTGAATGGAAAACTGCATGAGGAAGTATATATAGAATAACCTCCTGGATTTGAGGATTATAAGTATCCTAAGTATGTCTACAGACTTGACAAAGCTCTCTATGGATTGCAACAGGCTCCAAGAGCTTGGTGTGAAACTCTGTCAAGTTTTCTTATTAATTATGGACTCAATATAGGAAAAGTAGACACAATTGTTTCCATTAAGCATCACAAGAATCATATCTTGTTGGTTCAAATATATGTTGATGACATTTTTTTTGGGAGTACAGATGAGAAATTGTGTGTAGGTTTGCTAAGCTAATGACATCTAAGTTTCAGACGAGTCCCATGGGTGAACTCAAGTACTTCTTGGGTCTTCAAAGTGCAGCAAGGTGATAAAGACAGTTTTACAAATCAATCTAAGTATCTTAAGAATATGATCATGAAGTTTGGTTTAGAGAATGCCTCAACAATGAAGACTCCAATGAGCTCAACCATTAGAATAAATAAGGATGAATGCGGGAAATTAGTTGATCAGAAACTATACAGAGGAATCATTGGATCATCATTGTACCTTACTGTTAGTAGGCCTGATATCATGTACTCCATGTGTGTTTGTGCCAGGTATCAATCCAATCCTAAGGAATCACACCTTACTACAGTCAAGAGAATCCTGAGATATCTCAAAGGAACTCCTAACTTAGGATTTTGGTATCATAAGGAATCTGGATTAGAACTAATAGGTTTCTTAGATGCTGACTTTGTAGGTTGCAGAATCGACAGGAAAAGTACAAGTGGATTGTGCCAATTTCTTGGTTCAAGATTAGTGTCATAGTCCAGTAAGATACAATCAACTGTATCAACCTCTACTACAGAAGTGGAATACGTTGCTGTAGCAAGCTATGTTGCACAGATCCTTTGGATGAAGTCTCAGCTTCTTGACTATGGTCTAAGTATCCTTAAAACTCCTATCTATTGTAATAACACTTCTGCAATTACGATGTCTAAAAATCCTATTTTTCACTCTAGGACAAAACAAATAGATGTAAGATATCATTTTATAAGAGATCATGTGGGAAATGTTAATTTAGAATTTATACCCACTGAGAGTCAAGTAGCTAACATATTCACAAAACCCTTAAATGAATCTAAATTCGTCTACTTTAGAGGAGAATTGCATATGTTAGACCTAAATGCCTTAAGCAATCATCCATGAGATAAAATGCTTTTGTAAGCAAAGGCATAGGCCACTGCAGAAAATGCTTGAAAATCACCTTACGGTAGTAATGTTTAACCCTATCCAGTAACATATGTGGAGCTGTGTACTGAATAGTCACATCATAACGGTGCGGTTTCCCAATGACAAGTTTATAGCCACACATTACTCATCACTTTTTCACTACCTAATACAAAGCTTTTTGTTTTTACTTTAAAAAGGGACTCATACTTAACCTTTTTACTATTTACGATTGCCCTACTGCAAACACACTCACACACTCTCTCTCTCTCTCTCAAATTTCTCTCACTCTCAAACCCTCAAAATTCACTCAATTTCCACTTTGGAAATGGCACCCACAACTATCAAATCAAAGAAATCACAGGATCATCTGAAAGCAAATTTCAGATTAGATTTGTGCCTGACTTCGAATCACTAAACCTGGCCGGTGATGAGTCAACCTAATCTCACATACAGGACTTAATCATATTCTGGGAGACAACGGACTAATATTTCTGAGAACGGTCCAAGAATTCCTCGATAGTGAGAGAAAGGATAAGAACAACGTAACTGAGGATGATGAGGGCATTAAGATTACAAGAAAGGTTAAGGACAAGGATTTGTCAATTAATGCAGAAACCATCGAGCAGGCACTCAAAGTCTCCAAGGAGGGAGACTCTACTGTTGATGAGGGAACCATCCAAGCAGCAAGGTTGAAAATGCTTGTAAAGGACAACCATGATCATCCAGTATGAAAAATGAGGGCATTACTGTCTCTGAAGTACAAACTGCTCGCAGATACAATAAAGAAGGTTCTACTGTAAAGAGAAAGCGCAAAGGACCAAATCATTGGGGATCAATTGGCCTTCATGAGTGCTATACTCATAAAAAATAAGACGAATTGGAGGGACATCATACTCTAACAACTCGCCATCGCTGTCAACTAAAATTTCTTTGGAAGGCTATGGAGTATGATCTTGGAGCATGATCTTGGAAAATATAATGGCCTTTTCTGCTAAGGACAAGAAGCTCAATACAAATAAAATAATCAACTCCAAGGCTTTAACCAATTGGGGAGTCAAATCAGGAACGAAAGAGGCTGTGAAGGATGTTGCTAAGGCCACTTCCTCAAAGGTTACTGAGGCCACACAGGATACTGTAGTAGTGGCTGACCCTACTGTATCAACACAAGTGCCTTCTGCAGTTAACATTGAGGTTACTATAGAAATAGTGGCAGAGAAGGTTCCTGAGCAATCAGAGGCTTGTGTGACCAAGAAATCAGTCTCCAAGGCTACATCAAAGCCCAAGACAAGGGGTGCCACTAGAAGAAAACTCATCATTCCTTCCGACACCTCTTCACCGAGTAGCAAGGCTTCATAGGAAGCAATGGCAAGCCCTAATATAGTAGAGTCAACTGCAGCAGACTCAACCATTATTGCAGTAGACTCTGCCCCTGTTGCATCAACTATTGTACCCACCAAAAGTCCCCCTCATGTAATCCTTGCTTCAACAGAAGTAATTGCAGACGTGCTTCATCAACTCCTACAGAAAGGGAGTCCATCCCTTTTGCGATGGTGACTAACAGAAACCCTACCACCACCACAGAAATTCCACCATAAACAGCAGCCATTCCCAGAACACCCACAACCACATCATCCAGCATAATCATAACATCATCACCACAAATACCCCACATAAGATCTTGGTTGAAGAGCCTAAGTGATGTGTTGTAAACATATATCATTTTCTTAGCTTAAGTTATGCGTTTTTGTCTATTTTAGTCTTAGTTTGAGTCATTTTAGTTTCTTTTATTGTTCAAAGTATCGATACTGTGGTATTTCTTGTTTTTCTTCCAGAAATGAAGAGTTAGGAGTATTTCTGGTCATGAGCTATGTGGAAGGAGAATTGAAGCTGATTTTTTGAAGTTCTGCTTGATCGTGAATGTACCGAGATGTATCTATCATTTGTTGGAGCTTAAAAATCTAAGTATGCATGTTTTTGACCAAGGATGAGCCGTGCTTGTTGAGCACAGGGCGTGCGATATTGATTTCTGAATTCCCCGAGTACGGGCTGAAGGAGCCTGCGCACGGGCCGTGTGCCATGGACATGGGCCATGCCACTCACGTACGGGCTATTCCCCCTTTGAAAACAGCAAATGTTATGTTGCTATTTTGATGGGATTTCGGTTAATTTTCAGTTCCTATATATATCCACTCCCAAAGATAAAAAAGGAGACGTCTTTTATCAGGTTTTTCATCAGAGACGAGGCCAGGATGGCAATGAATTAGTCTTCTCTTGATGCCTTTGATGAGAGGTTGATCTCAGACGGTTCATATCTACGTTTTGTTGGATCGTCATCATCGCGGAGTTATAATCGGCTGTTTATAAACCAATTTTCATTGGTTGTTGGTTCATACTCTATTCCTAGTTGGGTTGTAATGACTATTTTCAATTGTCTGTTGGATTTGTCATTTTCCTTCATTACTATAGTAGTGTAAAACTTTAGTATGGTTTATTAGTTTGATCTCTTTCATGAATTTTAATAAGACATGATTTTTGTATTTTTTAATTTTATGTTCAGGATTTGTGATATCATATTCATGTGTTGATTTATCACTAATTATCTATTATATGTATTTTGATTGATCACCTTACTACATAGAAGAAGCATGTATGCAGTCAAGCCATTCTCTTTTGGTTGACGATAGTAGCAAAGTAATAGGTTAATGGCATTCTCTTTTGGTTAACCTATAATCACAATAAAATGAGCATGATATAGCGTTAATTTGTGTTAGGTTATATTATGAGGTGTTAGAGAAACATTCATAATACGACATGTTATGTAACAAGTTTGTGTTACATTCTCTTTTGGACAAAGAGTAAATGTACTAGTTTGGTTATGACATGTTTTATGATAACCAATAGTTTTATCGGCAGCTCTCTTTTTGTCGAGGTTTATTATAAGAACCTATCATAAATAAACATGAAATGAAAATGTTAGTTAATGATTGAATCCATGAAGAATGAAAACTGTGATCACCATACACTTTATCAACTCTGATAAGAACATTTTCAAACAAAAAAGTAAATTCTTTAGTTAAATCATCTTTTCTAATTTTATTCTCATTACCACC